>APFE031676305.1:50006-70946 GCA_000404065.3 Pinus taeda | reverse complement strand
ATCTTAGAATATCTGATCAAGTGGAAGGACTTACCCGAAGAAGACGCTTTCTGGGAGAATGAATCATTCTTCAACAACATCCGTCGTTACTTATGCTTTGAGGACAAAGCATTCTTCGAGAGGAAGGCAATGTTATGTAAAAAATTAGTTAACTTAGGTTTATTATTTAATTTTAATTTTAATTAGATGAAAGGGCACGATCATAAGATCATGCCCTTTCCCAAAGGGTGCCCATGGCGGTATATAAGCCAGGCAACCCACTGTAAATCATCATCATCTATCTATTCATCTTATTAAGTTGGATTAACCGTGGAAGAGGAGAAGCAACAAAAAGGCGATGACTTGCAGATCGATGGTAGAGAAACATGTAGGGTCAGGGCGACAGAGGAAGGAGTTGGTGTCTTGCAGTAGGATTCGAGGTGTTGGATAGGACAACAAACATGGAATTGGTGGAACACCGATAAACCAATGGGGAGTTATGCAGTGGATCACAACGAAGAAGAGTGGATGATAGATGAGACAACGGATGGTAGAGGCATCAGACGACTCTGATACTAGTGGAACGACTATTTTTCTGTATGCTTATAATTGTAGATGAATTACACATTGAATGTAATTCAATATATATATATATATATATATATATATTTCAATATTCGATGATGATCTTTACAAGGCTAGGGCGGTTCTCCTTTATAGGAGTTGACTGGCCACGAGCCTAAAAAGGCACGTCTTTTGGACTAATGTCTATTCAAAATTAATTGAGTGTCTTATCTTAATTTAATTTATTTAGTAATTTATTGTTGAGTTGAATTTCAGAGTATCCACAATAATGATCATACATTGTTGACATTTCGAATCCCAAAGAGTATCCATCATCAAGACTTCTGAATGAATGATAGAAGAGCTAGAGCAAAAGATGGATAAATAGTGATATGATTTTTTCTTTTTTTAATTGAGTGCGTTATCTTAATTTAATTTATTTTAGTAATTTATTAATTGATTACTATTTATTTTTTTATTGTTCATAATATTTAATTGTTTAATATATATATATATATATATATATATATATATATATATATAGAGTTATGAATTTTTAATTCATAACAAAGTCATAACTTCAAGGTTGGAAGGCTTACCTTCAAACATATGATCATAACAGATGGGCGAGGGTGCATAATGGCTAGCTCAAGTGGTGGAGATGGTGGTACATCCATCTATCTAGTGGCTACAAGGGGCTGCCAACTACCAACTGAGGACCATATAGGAGAAAAGATTCTCCTACGGGTGTCACCCACAGTTGGTGGGTAACTAGGGCATAATCACTGGCTTAGGTGCCTGAGATGGTGGCACATCGTGTTGATTTGGGGTAGTGTCGGATGTGCTCTAGCCATGAAAATTGGCGGAGAGGCTAAAGCACATGAGATCTCCAAGACCCAGAAATGGTTTGGACAGATAATTCCCAATTTGGGAGATACTAAAATAATTAATATTTTTAATGGGGTTCCTAAGTCTGAACTTAGGAAAAATAAAATATTAATGGGTATTAATATAAAACTGGGTTAGAAGGTTCCAAAAGTGATGGATCAAGCCAAATATAATCGTAGTTGTTGATTAGAGATTTAATCTTGGCAGTTGAAGGACCAACGAGAAAAGTATAAGAGGAGGCTTGAGGGTCAGTTGGAAGACACACCAGAGTGATCAGTCATTCGATTTGCTAGAGCGGGGTTTCTAAGAAAAGTCGAATCAGTGATCAACAGCGAGTGACAGTGAGTACTGGATAGAGAGGCAGAGATAGTGCCGAGAGACCAGCGCAGAGGCAGAGAGTGAGAAATAACAGCCAGAGCAGGCCACGGAGAGCCCAATAAAGACAGCGCAAAGGCCAGAGGGCCTGCGTCATCCATGCAGAGGGCAGCGGGAGTGAGGCAGAGGGTCCCAGAGGCTGCACAGTGCCTCAGAGGCTGGCGCAGAGGGTTTTGAGGCTGACGCAGAGTAGCAGGAGGCTGACACAGTGCTTCAGAGTTGTTGGAGAGGGTTTCGTGGGACAGGTTTTTTAAATACCTGTTTCCAAATAGAGAGGTATTACTGCCGGTTATTTTTCTCTGCCGGGTGAGCTAGTTTGGCACCTAGTTTTACTCAAGGAAATACTGCATAATAATAAACCCTCAGAATTGCTGCACCATTTTTCCCGCATTGTGTTTTTTTGGGTATGAGTTGTCCAAAAAATAACGGTGTGATTTGTGTGTTTGTTTTCTTTCAATAGTTGATCTGTAGATGTTAAGACGGTATTTTGTTCATTTTGTTATTTATATGTTTTAAATAACTTGTTTAGAATTAACAAGTAGAAGAAATAAACTAGAAGAATATAGATTAAATTTCTAACGGATAGACTTAGAAATTTCAACACATCGAGCTATCTGGGGTTTGTAAGGGGTTGCTGGCTATCAGTTGAAGACAATCTAGAAGAAGAAAATCTCCTATGGGTGTCACCCACAGGTGGTGGGTAACATTTGGCTCCCATTGGGACATGATCTCTCAGTAGAGTGCACGATCGTACTCAAACATGGAGTGTTGACCTAGATTGTCATTGATGTCAATATGGCAATATTCTAGGAGAAGCGGAGCAAGAAGCCATGAGGAGAAACAAGAGAAGAATTTATCAAAAGCCATCATAAAGCATGAAGCCAAAGCGTAAGAGGAAGAGGTCATTGGAAGCCACGAGAAACAAAGAGAAACACATATCGGAGGTGCATAAGCGGAAGAGCAGTTAACAGAGGAGCCATATTGTTCATTGGAAGGAACAAAGAGGAACACGCATCAGGAGGAGAAGCCAACAAAGAGCAGTTAACAGAGGAGCCATACCATGAGATAGAGGAGGAATATCAGAGAAGAGCTATTGGAGCAGTGTATCGAAAGTCATCGTGGAGCCATATCAGACCAGAGAAGAGCGGAAAGAGCTATTGGAGCGGAGAATCGTTACTTTGTGTATCCGCGTTCAACAGCTATGACCGGGTTTGTAATAGTGGCAGTGGTTTTCATGTGGATGCTAGGCAGTAAGTGGTATTTAGAGGAGAGCACCCGATTCTATTCAATGGGCGACACATAGCACTCGGGTGGAGAGAGAAAACCACTTTTTTCGGGTGGTTATTTCCCTTGCAAATTTCTCACCCAAAATTCATGCAGGCCGTTGGATCCAGCACGGGTTCATCGACGGCGAAGGATCAATGGACGGTTTTGGGTTGATCGGGTTAAGTGTTGACCGTCGGATTGTGAGCAGATCAACGGTGGAGGATCGCTAAGGAATACTGCTTAATATCATATCATAAGTTATAAAGGGATGGCACATTAAATATGCGATTGCGATATATATATATATATATATATATATATACATATATAGATGTGATACAATACTCGGGCCCAAGGATTCCATTGTAATACACTTTAAAGTTACATCGCATCTGCCATATCGCAGGACTCTTGTAAAGCCTTGCCACATTGAAAGTGTCGATTGCGATAATACACGGACCCGAACAAGTTATAACAAAGAGTAGAAGAGTATATAATAAATAGATGCGATATATATGCGGACCTGCTGCATCATTATAAACTTCCCTATTGTTATATCGCATCCGCCTATCAAAACTCTCATAGCGCAAGTTATAAAGGGTTGTCACCCCCGAACCACCAATTGCAATATGTATGTGGACCCGCTGCAACATTATAATACGACCTATTAAAATATCGCATTCGTTGAATCGCAATGTTCAAAAGAATTGACAACTGTCAGATCGAGTGCTAGATCAACGGTATGGATTTAATCACTCATCGCATTTCGGTAAGGTTAAGTGACGACATGGTGGTATGACGATTGCCGATGGGCCGATCCGCCGATGACCGATAGCGATGAAGTCGAGCGGTAATCGGGGATTGGTTAATGCAGAGGTCAGAGAGCATTGTGGAAAGGATTAGAGGAGTGGACTTGATGAAGTTATAAATGCGGGCGTAATGCATTTGAAGTCCGGCCTTATGTGTTCGGAGGGTGTATTTCTGTGTTTCCTATGGTTCCGATAAATGTGTTGCCTGGGGTTTAAAGTCAAATAAATGCTTCTGATAGGTTTGGGTTCATTGTATGAATATTGGAGAAAGGGGGGCCTATTTGATATGGTTCTTTCTTTAATATGCAATATTATTATAATACGACCTCTCTTCCGCATTAACGTGCCCTGTAAAGAATTTGATGAATTCGAAGAGACAGAGGAAGCCGAAGAGTGAGCGCAGAGGAAGCCGAAGCTCAAGTGAGCAAAAGGGAAGCCAAAGGTCAGGCGTATCAAGATATAAAGTAGAGAACAAGGAAAGTTTGTTAGGTTGGCGAACTGGAAGAAAGGAGCAAGCCGTAGGTCCAGCAGAACAGAAAAGGGCCAAAGGTCCAGCAAGACAGAAGGAAGACGAAGGTCCAGCCGGACAAGAAGCAATCGAAGGGCGAGCAACTCTGTTGATCGTGTTACGCTGTGAAAGACTCAAACCTGTGATGAATTAATCAGGTACATATTGCATACTGTAGAACAATTTTGTGATATTATAAATAAAGTTTAATTTGATATTGTTTGAAGGAAACAGTAGCCAGCACTAGTATTGAAGCATATGTGAATGTATTTATGGGAAGTAAGAGATTGCAATAGCAAGAACAGTGCCTAGTAGTCACGCTGGAAGCATTCACCATGACAGTGAGAACAGAGGCTTGAAACAGAGAGTTGGTTCTTGTGCAGAGCTTAGTGCAGCTAATAGTAGACTCACTAAAGCTGTGTGGAGACATTATCAGAGATCATGATGGCTATTTGATATCATCATGAGATAAATTTTGCAGACTCTGTGTGGACAGTATGAAGAGTTGTAAAGACTTCTTCATATGAAGATTGGTTGCCATTGAGGCTATAGCATGGAGACTAGAATGAAGCTGTAAATAGATAGAATTCAGTAAAAAAGAGTTTTGGGAGCAAAACATTACTATCAAACATGCCTTGACAGCAGAGGGTTGAATCCCTTGGGGTTGGTGCCTCAGAAGTTGGAAAGATTGGTGTACTTAGAGTTGGTGCTCCTATATCCAAGGTTGGTGCCTTGACAGTAGAGGGTTGGAGCCCTTGAGTTTGGTGCCTGAGAACAGGAAGGATTGGTGTCCTGGGAGTTGGTGCTCCTAAGTCCAAGGTTGATGCCCTCACAAAACAGAGTTGGTGCTCTGGAGGTTGGAGCCTCACAAAAGTCCAAGTTGGTGCTTGGCAACAGATTGGAATCATATATATTTGTATCTATTTTATTGCAAAGATTATATTAATAAAAGCATTTATTCTTGTTGTTCATCTTGTGTTTTGAATATAAATGTTTTAATTGGTAAAATAACAATTGAAAAGAAATACTGATTCAGCGCCCCCCCTTAGTATTTCCAACAATTGTTATCAGAGCCAGTACCTTCACTCAAAGCCTAACGACTTGAAGGTTGATCTTTAGAACACAAATGGCGAAGTCAAGGAAGAAAGTCTCCAATCCTCCTAAGAATGTGTCTCCCTCTACCACTAAAATAGAAGACAATCAATTTGAGGAGGCTCCATGGTTTAATGGGCACTTTAATATATGGGAAGTAAGAATGAGGAATTTCTTAAAGACTCAAGTCATTGAAATCTTGAAATCAGTGATTGTTGATAGCATGATGGATGGAGAATCTAAGGAGTACAATGCAAAAGCAATGAAAGCAATCTTGAATGGGCTACCTAATTCTATAAAGAACAATTTAGGAAAATGTTCATCAACAAAGGGTATATGGGACAAACTTCAGGACCCTCACTCAAAAGGAGCATTGACCATGACCATCAGTCAAGAAGGTGATGGAAATCAAGAAGGAAATCCAGAACCCATTATAGAAGCTGAAAATGAGTGATGATATCAAGGCTAAAGAAGATCTAGAAGATGAAGAGAATGAAATTTTTTTTGTAGAAGATCTCCTCACTCAACTTATAGCTGCCATGGAAGAGATTATCAATTTGAAAAAGGAAAATAAGGAACTTAAGAAGAAAGCACTAGTTGGTGACCAAGACCAAACAAGGAAGAAACTTGACCTTGTCCAACTTCAAATACAGGAAAGGGATGAAGAGCTTGTCAAGCTTAAGAAGGAATTTCATCAAAGCAAAAGAAAGCAGCATGAAGATGTCGTATCCATGACAAATCAATTGGATAAAGCAAAGAAATGGGAAGATACCTTGTCAAGTCAACTTGAACAAAGGCACAAGAGCTTGAACAAACTTGAAGAAGAGATTGGTCAGTACATGGTAGAGGCCTCCTCTCTCAAATCTCAACTACAAGAAGCAAGAAAGTTAGAACAAGGAGCTGAGAAGACAATGGAAGCATTGGCAATCATAGAAGAATAGGTTGATGAAGCAGAAAAGGAGAAAAACACCATGATATGTCAACTAAAAGCAAAGGAAGAAATTTTCAAATTAAAATCAAACATCAAACTTCTCAAGGCCGAAACATGTAAAGCTACAAGGATCAAGGAAGAAATGGAGAGTAGTCTAGCAAAGGAAAATGAAGAAATCTTCAAAATGAAGTTAGATATCATCTCCCTTAAAATAGAAGCAAATGAAGCTGCTCATATCAAGGAAAAAACTGAGAAACAACTTGCTAAGAAGAATAATGAGTGTGAAAGATTGGAAGAAGAGATTGTCTTCCTTAGGAAAAAGGTTGAAGGGATGAACAAAACCTTGAAGATCTGTCAAGCCTTGGATGACATGCTCAGCCATCAAAGATGTCCATTTGACAAATTAGGTCTCGGGTATGCAGGTGAATCCTCAAACATGAATGATAATGCTTCAAACAAAAGGGATGTGAAGAAGCCATAAAGAAATGGTGATGCTCCTAGTTCCAGCGAAGGCAAGGAGAAAAAACAAGGCAACAATGGAAGAAATCCTGCTCCAGGAAGAAATGTAGATAATGTCAAGGATGCTAGAAGAAATGGTTATCATCAAAGGATCTCAAGACAAAAAGACTTCAGAAGTACATCAAGGAAATCTCCATCTCCCAGGTACCAAAGTTTATTTCTTGGTTATTGTTATTCTTGTACAAACTTTGGTCACATGGCAAAATTGTAAAGCATATCATAACGATAGATGTTATGGTCCCCAACCATATCATAAAGATAGATATTATGGTCCCCAACAATCTCCAAGGAACAATTTTGCAGGAAGAAATCATGAATTCACAATGTAGAATGCTTCAAGTGTCATAACGTTGGTCATATGGCACGTGATTGTAACTTAATTTGGGCTCTTACGCAAGCTAGAACCATGCAAAAGAAGAAAGTTACACAAGTATGGAGAAGGAAGCTAATACAATCCGAAAGTCCCTTGAAATCTCCAGCCAACAACACATGTTGACCTGATCTTCGACAATCTGAGCATTTGATGGGAAGACTGCCAAAAGAGATGATGCATACAGTCAGGGGGAGCCTGTGATTCTTGATCATTATTGTAGAAGCTATTCGTGAAATGGTCCTTATAAAATCCTTGTTGATCTATATTAACAATCATTCTTTGATAAAGATAATTTCTTAGGAGTACTCCATTGTAGAACATGATCCTGTAACCATTCTTTGTATTGTTGCTAAAGATGCTTTCCACTTGATCACTAGGCAGAAATTGGAGCAGTAGAGAAGGCCATCCAATGCTAGAGAAATAGGGCAAATAACTATGTTGTTGATATTACAGATGTTAAATGTTTCGACTCAAGGATTTGATTTGAGAACAGGGAAATTATGGACACAAATAGAGGCAACCTTCAAACAAACAGATACATCTAAAATGGAGCATGAAGCAAGAGCAGTTGGCAACATCTAACCAAAACTGAAGCATTGCAAAAAGATACAAATCAACAAAATGAATTTGAAAGACTGTCACAGAGTGGATATAAAAATCAACTAGTGGAGATAACTTGCAGAAACCTTTACAAGAACATAAGGAAAAAATGACTCATCAAAAAGACTACAGAATGGAGAATGTTGTGCAGTGGAATATACCTCAGTAACTTAAGGAGAAGCACAAAAATACAAAGGAACTCTGATCTAAAGAGAGATAGCAAGAGAGACAATTTCAGTGGCATTTCTTGATCGGACTATGAAGGCCCCTTAATTCTCACTGTGGAGACAACAAAATATGGATTGAAGCATAATAACTTGGACTTGGACACTTGGTGTGTGGCTATATGCAATTTGTTTGAAAGCATTGAATTGGAGCTTCTTTAAGCATTGTTGAAGCCATGATAAAGTAGTTCTGAGACATGAAGAGGGGATAATGTGCTAATTGATGATAAAGCATCAATCCTTCTATCTTGAGTAAAAAGAAGAGCACTATTACATGAGGAGTAACATACTCATGAAGATCTACTATTAATAAAGAACATAAGTAGTTTGATAGGGGGAGTCCTTGAGCATTCCTTTGCCATTGATGTCAAAGGGGGAGAGAAGAAGAATATTGCCATCAATAACAAAGAGGGAGATTGTTGACCTAGATTGTCATTGATGTCAATATGGCAATATTCTAGGAGAAGCAGAGCAAGAAACCATGAGGAGAAACAAGAGAAGAAGTTATCAAAAGCCATCATAAAGCATGAAGCCAAAGTGTAAGAGAGGTCATTGGAAGCCACAAGAAACAAAGAGAAACACATATCAGAGGTGCATATGAGGAAGAGTAGTTAATAGAGGAGCCATATTGTTCATTAGAAGGAACAAAGAGGAATACGCATCAGGAGGAGAAGCCAGCGGAAGAGCAGTTAACAGAGGAGCCATATCATGAGATAGAGGAGGAATATCAGAGAAGAGCTATTGCAACAGTGTATCGGATGCCATTGTGGAGCCGTATCGGACTAGAGAAGAGCGAAAAGAGCTATTAGAATGGAGAATCGTTACTTTGTGTATCCACGTTCAACAGCTATAAGCGGGTTTGTAGTAGTGGCAGTGGTTTTCAGGTGGACGCTAGGGGGTAAATGGTATTTAGAGGAGAGCACCCGATTCCACTCAACGGGCGACACATAGCACTCGGGTGGAGAGAGAAAACCACTTTTTTAGGTGGTTATTTCCCTTGCAAATCGCTCACCCAAAATTCATGCAAACCATTGGATCCAGCGCAGGTTGATCGACGACGAAGGATCAACGGATGGTTTTGGGTTGATTGGGTTAAGTGTTGACCATCGGATTGTGAGCAGATCAACGGTGGAGGATCGCTAAGGAATTCCGCTTAATATCATATCATAAGTTATAAAGGGATGACACATTAAATATGCAATTGCGATATATATATATATATATATATATATATTATATATATTATATATATATATATATGGAACACAGAAATAGATAGCTGAAATAAATGTTTTTATTAACACAAACAGTGCAATGAAATAAATACAATATATAACTGGTTGCAATCAGTTGCCAAGAACCAACTTTGACTTTTGTGAGGCTCCAACCTCCAGAGCACCAACTCTGTTCTTCCAAGGCAATAGTTCTGTACTTAGGAGCACCAACTCCCAAGGATTCGAGTCCTTCCAATTCTGAGGCTCCAACCCTGTGGGCTCCAACCCAAACCTGGTATAAATTATTTTGTTGTAGTTCTTTGCTCCCATACTTGTTGAGCTTTTGCTTCACTCCTGTTCTCCTACTTCTCCTGCCTCTGCCTGAACTTCGACTTCCTCTCACTTTGATTATTCGAACCCACTTTCTTGTTTTTTCCTGCTTTTGTATTCTTCATGCCTCTGACTGTTCGTTTCTGCTTCCCACTAGCTCTTCAGCTTCTTCAACGCTCACTTCAACTTCCTCTTCGCTGGCTTGTCCTTTGGCTTACTTCTTCTTCATTGCTTTGTCTTTTCAGTTTTCTCTGCGCTAGCTTACCCTTCGGCTTCCTGGATTTTCATTCGCTGTGGCTTCCTCTGACTCTTTGTGCTCACTGTTGCATGTTAAAACTGTAATAGAGCCCCTTTTTCTTTTAATGAAAATAGGCATATACAGGACTTTATTGTTTAACAGAGATACTGTACCAATTAGGACGGACCCACATGCCACGTCCCAATCGCAATCGCAATCGACTTTCATTCAGTCCTCCTGAACTATCGGAACTGTTATGATAAGCCTTTTGGCCTAAAAAACCTCGTGCAATACAATTATTCTTATACCACAAGTGGTATTTCAGAAGGGCCTTAAATGAGAACTAGTATTCAGCGGATGGCTTCCGATTGACCGATTCCACTAGGCAGGCAACACGTAGCAGCAGGAAGGAAGAGGATACCACTTTTTCGGGCGGGTATTGCTTGAGCTATATGTCCACCTGAAATATATGTAGACCATTGGATCTACAAAGGGATGATCAACAGTGGAGGGTCGGATGCTCAGGTAATGCGGCCCACCTTTTTATGGTTGCAAATGTAATACATGGGAACATATGGAAAAATGACCAAAACGCTAAACGGGCAGACTTCAAATTTATTTTGTCCACATTTATAACTTTATCGACTCCGTTGTGTTTATCGCAATCGACAGTTTTAGGGGTGCAAGGCCTTAAGCACTTGCGATGTGTCGGATGCGACATATACATTAAGCCAAACTATAATGTTGCTTCGAGTTCGCAACATATTGCTTCGGGGCTTTTCCTTTGTATTTTGTTTTTTACAGCGAAACTTGTTAATACACACAAAAACCTTTACGTGCGGAACTCAAACTTTATACAGTCGGGTTTATAACAGCCATTGGGTCCACCTGTGTAATTGGGCCCCGCTCCTTTGCATTGTGGCAATGCGATATTGCGATCGTCGATCACTGCAGTCGCATGTCGCATGGTCTCGGGGGTCTTTCCCTTGCCTCGTGGCATCACTGACGCCAATTTGCCGATAGTGTATTTGCCTATTTATATATATTTCTACACTCCTAATAGTGTATTCCGTTATAACTATGTTTTCTGCCTCTCGATAGTGTATTTGCATATATATAAGTTTTTCTACCTCCGATAGTGTATATGGCCTATATATATGTGTTTACACCTTTGATAGTGTATTTGGCCTATATATATGCTATATTGCTCCCAATAGCTCCCGATAGTGTATTCTTTGGCGTTCATTGCTCCGATAGCTCTGTTTGCTTCCTCCGATGGCTCTGTCTGCTCTTTGTTCCTCTGATAGTTCTGTTTGCTCCCATGATGGCTCCGTTTGCTCCTATTGGCTCCTCGAATATTGCCATATTGACATCAATGACAATCTATGTCAACAATCTCCCCCTTTGTTATTGATGGCAATATTCTTCTTCTCTCCCCCTTTGACATCAATGGCAAAGGAATGCATACGGACTCCCCCTGTCGAACTACTCCCCCTGTAGAACTGTTCCCCCTGTCTTGCAACATCTTTATGAATGAACTTGAGTGATGCTAAAGAAATAACCCCCATCTTTTGACGAAGATGTTCAAATGCTTGTTGAGGAAGAGGTTTTGTGAAAATATCAGCTATCTGCTCCTTAGTATTGAAATATTTCAAGATGATGTTTTGTTCAGCTACTTGTTCACGAAGGAAATGTACTTGATTGGTATATGTTTGGTCTTTGAGTGCATCACTAGATTTTTGCTAAGACTGATAGTACTTGTGTTATCACAATAGATGGTAATTGGTTGATCTGTACCTATGTTGACA
The DNA here is from genome assembly GCA_000404065.3 of Pinus taeda. Lineage (NCBI taxonomy): Eukaryota > Viridiplantae > Streptophyta > Pinopsida > Pinales > Pinaceae > Pinus > Pinus taeda. Next base: position 59,228 of record APFE031676305.1, on the reverse strand, counting down.
TCTTTTAGAGCTTCCTTCATCCAGAGTATTTGAGTACAATAGTCTGCTGTAGCTATATACTCGGCTTCGACTATGGATAATGATATGGATGTTTGTTTTTGTTGAGCCAAGATGCTAAACAATCTCCTAGGAAGAATGCATTTCCACTAATACTTTTCCGATCATCTACACTTTCGGCCCAATTAGCATCGGTGTATGCAGTTACAGTCAGTGTTGAGCTCTTAGGGTACCAAAGATCGAAATCAAGAGTTTCTTTCAGATATCTGAGAATTCTTTTTACAGCTAACAAATGGGATTGTCTAGGAGCAGATTGAAATCTTCCCACCATTCCTATTGCCTGCATTATGTCGGGTCTTGTAGCAATTAAGTACAAAAGAGTTCCAATTATTGACTTGTAATGTGTTGCATCTGTTGGAGGGGAGTCATCATATTTGCTCAATTTGCAATTTGTGGTCATAGGTGTGCTCATGGGTGCACAATCTTCCATTCCATATCTTTTAAGCATGTCTTTAAGATATTTGGCTTGAGATATAAACAATCCTGCCCTAGTTTGAGATACCTGTAGTCCAAGGAAGTGAGATAACTCTCCTATCATTGACATCTCGAATTCTTTTGACATGTTTTGAGAAAACTCATGGCTTATGTCATCATTATTGCTAGCAAAAATCAGATCATCAACATAAACAAGTGTGACTAGTAGCTTACCTTCATCCGTCTTTATTTAGAGATTACTTCCTGCTATTCCCTTCTTGAGGCCTTGTTGTTGTAGATAGTGATCCAATATTGCATACCAAGCTCTGGGAGCTTGTTTCAACCCATATAATGCCTTTTTCAACTTACAAATTAAGTCTTGTCCTTTTGTTAGATCAAACCCTTTTGGTTGCTCCATGTAGACTTCTTCCTTGACTTCCCCATTCAGAAATGCTGATTTTACGTCCAATTGATATATTTTGAATCCTTTTGAGCAAGCAAATGCCAAGAACATCCTGATAGCTTCTAAATCAACGGTCTCGATTTAATCGCTGATCGCATTTGGGGAAGGTTATGTGATGGTTTGGTGGTATGCCGATTGTCGATGGGCCAATCCGCCGAAAACCGATAGAGATGAAGCCGAGCGCCGATTGGAGACCGATTAATGCAGAGGTCGAAGAGCGTTGTGGAAAGGATTGGAGGAGCGGACCCGATGAAGTTATAGATGCGCACGTAATGCATTTGAAGTCTGGCCTTATGTGTTTGGAGGGTGTATTTCCATGTATTCCTGTGGTTCCGATAAATGTGTTGCCCAGGGCTTAAAGTCAAATAAATGCTTCTGATAGGTTTGGGTCCAATGTATGAATATTGGAAAAAAGGGGGGCCTCTCTGATATGGTTATTTCTTTAATATACAATATTATTATAATACAGCCTCTCTTCGGCATTAACGTGTCTTGTAAAGAATTTGATGAATCCGAAAAGACAAAGGAAGCCAAAGAGTGAGTGCATAGGAAGCTGAAGCTCAAGCGAGCGAAAGGGAAGCCAAAGGTTAGGCATATCAAGATATAAAACAGAGAACAAGGAAAGTTTGTTAGGTTGGCGAACTGGAAGAAAGGAGCAAGCCGTAGGTCCAGCAGAACAGAAAAGGGCTGAAGGTCCAGCAGGTCAGAAGGAAGACGAAGGTCCAGGCGGACAGGAGGCAGTCGAAGGACGAGCAACTCTATTGATCATGTTACCCTATGAAAGATTCAGACCTATGATGAATTAATCAGGTACATAATGCATACCGAAGAACAATTTTGTGATATAATAAATAAAGTTTCATTTGATATTGCTTGAAGGGAATAGTAGCCAGCACTAGTATTGAAGTATATGTGAATGTATTTCTGGGAAGTAAGAGATTGCAATAGCAAGAACAATGCTCAGTAGTCACGTTGGAAGCATTCACCATGACAGTGAGAACAGAGGCTTGAAACAAAGAGTTGGTTCTTGTGCAGAGCTTAGTGTAGCTAATAGTAGACTCACTAAAGATGTGTGGAGACATTATCAGAGATCATGATGGCTATTTGATATCATCATGAGATAACTTTTGCAGACTCTGTGTGGACAGTATGAAGAGTTGTAAAGACTTCTTCATATGAAGATTGGTTGCCATTGAGTCTATAGCATGGAGACTAGAATGAAGCTGTAAATAGATAGAATTCAGTAAAAAAGAGTTTTGGGAGCAAAACATTACTATCAAACATGCCTTGACAGCAGAGGGTTGAAGCCCTTGGGGTTGGTGCCTCAGAAGTTGGAAAGATTGGTGTACTTGGAGTTGGTGCTCCTATATCCAAGGTTGGTGCCTTGACAGCAGAGGGTTGGAGCCCTTGAGTTTTGTGCCTCAGAACTAGAAGGATTGGTGTGCTAGGAGTTGGTGCTCCTATGTCCAAAGTTATGCCTTGACATAACAAAGTTGGTGCTCTGGAGGTTGGAGCCTCACAAAAGTCCAAGTTGGTGCTTGGCATCAAATTGGAATCATATATATTTGTATCTGTTTTATTACAAATATTATATTAATAAAAGCATTTATTGTTGTTGTTCATCTTGTGTTCTGAATATAAATGTTTTAACTGGTAAAATAACATTTGAAAAGAAATACTAATTCACCCCCCCCCCTCTCAGTATTTCCAACAGGGAGGTCATGAGAACACCAACAATCTCTTGGGATTATAGACCTGTTATCTGCACATCAAAGACCAAGCACATGGGTTAACATGCTTTTGCGGTGTTTTATGATCACCCATGCTTATGTCAGGCCATAAAAGTCAACAAAAAATAAAATTTTAAGGTCTAAATGCATGATAGAAGGAATATGAGATTACTTCTAATGCGAAAATCAACATGCAATGCGTCCCACTCTAACATGCATATAATACAATATCAAGTATCAAGAAAAGGGGTGATATGACTTAATTTGATCAGTTGTGGCCTATTGTCACTCAGATTGTATAGACACTGCGACAAGGACTCAGGTTGGGGGCTATCACTCTAATCTCCAACCTCTCTGTTCTAGTTGTCTCTCCAAACAACAGGCTATGGGGGTAGTCCCTATGGAAATGTGAAGACGAAGGACAAGTTGGCAACCAACAAGTCTGGGAGACACGACCGAGTGGCCTAGCTACTTGGTTAATTTTAGCAAGAGTTAAAAATTATATTAAATTGAATCGTAAGACTAGTGCGTTATGGAGCCAACTTTTCGCTTATTACCAATTAAATGCCAAGTAAGCAGATGGACAATCACTACTTGGATGAATGACTATCCTATATGAAGTGCAAATTCTACAAGCTAGGTGAAATGCAAAATCTTGGTTGATTTTAAGTTAAATGCCCATTCTAAGTGTAACCTTCCTCTTAACTGTTTTAGAACTAGTCATGAGAGTAAGTTGTGGGATGGAAGCCAACAAGAAGCAAGCAGAGGCTTGATTAATAATACCTCCCCCTGTGTACCAACCACCCGCTTCCTCCGGCGCTACAGAGTCTATGGATCTGATGACTGCAAGGTCACCGTGTTAACCATTAAAGAGGGGCTAAGTTCCTCAAGCTAAATTGAGAAGGGGTGACCCTAAATATCTATTAACCAAGTTTATGCTTGGAGGTAAATTATTTATGCAACTAGACTTAAAATGAAATGGAAGATCGATTAAGTGATTCTTAAGGTATGATTGTTTAAGTTGCTTAAGTACTTAATTATGACTTAATTTTAAGTTAGACCACCAAGTACTTTACAATGAGATTACAATGTTAACCACAGGAACATGTGCCAAGTTACTAAGTGCCAAAGAGATTTTCACAATATATAATTATTCAATAGTTACGGGATTTCTCAAATCCCGTAATAACGTGTTCAATGATAATTGGAGCACTTAGAATAATTTGATTAATGCTTAACAAGATATCAATGATTATTATCACAAAATTATCAATGTTCTTGCTCCAATTAGAAGCTTTTGAGATAATTCAAAGAGATAAATGCCAATAATACTAAATCATTCAAGATATGGTTGATTAGATTAAAACACTCAATACCAATGATCATTTATGCAAGATGCCAATGACAATTACTAGAGACTATTAGAAACCTTTCAATATATTTAAATGATGTTTCCTCAAAAAGATTATTGCTTCAACAATTTGTCTCCTTTACCAAGATAACAACTTTTCATGATATGTCAATATGCCAAGGATTCGTAATAACCATAAACCAATGATGCCAAAAGAGGACAAGAGCTATTATCCAATGAAGTCGTTTTGAGATTGGGGTGCATTATTAGATGTGATCTTATGAATAATTTATCAAACTCACAACCACAAATGTGTTAGTGCACTTGAAACAGTTAGAAACCAACTTGCTACAAAACCATGAAACAAGAACAATTATGATCTGTAGAGCATGAGCAAGGAAACTTCTTATGTTACTTGTATCCCAATCACATTTGAATGCACAATTACTAAACCCTTTAGGACAACAATATGTAACTTCTAATTTAGAACTCTTTCAAGTGCAAAATCATGAGCATACATTAGCTAAATATGAGCAATGCCAACATGAAATCTTAGATGCTTTAGTCCTCTTATGATGCAATTTTTCAGTGTTATATCAGATCTGATCACACTTATGATAGTCAATGAAAAGTGTGAAATTTGATTAAATAAAATTAACCCAACTCATGCAATTAATTCCTTAATATGTCAAGCAAGTTATGAATTGATTTTATGCCAATTTAGAATGTCTTTTATCACTATTTAGAGATGATAAGACTGCTCTAGCAAACAGTGAAAAGGGAAAGGGTGTAATGGTCAAACCAAAGGCCCTAGGCCTTGAAGATCACTTGCCCAACTTGCCAAATTTTTTCCAATACCGGAACACAATTTTTCACCAATTTCTCTGCAAAACCACCAATAGATCAACCCAAAAATCAAATGCTTACCAACAAAGATGGAATGAAGGCAGATGAGGGCCAAAAAGGGGCAGCACTAGACGCTATAGGGTTAGCGTTGAGGTGAAGTAGGGTTGCAAGGCTTGGTGAGGCTTGTGGCTCAAGGGAAGTGGCCTTAGGTACCACGACTAGGGCAACTGAGAGGGAGGAAGATATGTTGAGAGGCCTAGGAGGCTGTGGCAAGGTTGGAAGAGAGGCACGGAGGGCAGAGGAGGCTGGACGAAGGGATATGGAGGACGCTAAGAGGGAAAGCGATGGGCTGAAAGGCCTTTTTACTCCCACAACAAGGCCAAAAAGGGAAGTCGAGAGGGTTAGGAAGGAGGCCGAAGGCCCTAGGTCTCACGGCTAGGCTTAAGATGGTCGGAAATACCCACAACAAGGGCGGCTCTAAGGGCAGGTTGAGGCCCTTAGAGGCTTGCGGCTAGCCCCGAAGGGCTAAAAACGACCAAGGCTAAGGAGGCTAGAAGGCTAGGCTAGAGGAGGATGCTGAGCCTAAAGGCCTCAAACAATTTGAAATCCTCACCCCAAATTTGGATTTGCTTCATATCTTCAATTTAACTGCAAAATTCTTCAGCTGTTGGCCCTGCAAAAATTCTAGAGACTAAATCTTACCCTCAAGGGCCTAGATCTAGCTATAATCCAACAAATTTCCTTGGATATCACCTACACAAATAAATTTACAAGTGCCCATAACCTCAATATATACAAAAATTGAAAACCCCAAAACCCCACTTGCAAAACAAAGCCTTGAAATTAAAATTTATTATACAAAAATATACAAGTGTACAATGCTTAGAAATGTTTTTGAAGAATATAATTTTTATAGACCTTGATAATGGCTAGATGTATTTCGAAAAATAAATGTTAAATGACAACCTTAGCGAAGCTAAAAAATCACATAAAATATGTAGAATCCAAACATGGTCAGCCTGTGCCCATAGTTCGTGAACTTGGAGCCCAAGGGTCAAGGAACCTGCAAACTTTATATATTTTTTCAAGAAGAAAACATTAGAACATACAATGAATTAGATCACCTAAGATAAACCTAAAACTTACCAATAGAATGTTCCTATCATCTACTAATGAAATAACGATTTAATTAATATTTGAAGCACAGTATAGGAATGCACATACCCAACGCATACCACAAATCAGTGAGAAAAAAACAACATGAACTGCACCTTAGAGTCTTTTAGTATGATGATCAAAACGTTCCCAGCAAAATTGTGGCCTTACACCAACTTTTACAAAGTTACCTTAGATCAGAAGTCAAGATCAAGATCAATATAGACGCAAAACACCACCTATTTATAGAGAAATTCCTCCAAGTGGAAAATAATGGCTAGTTAGCTTGATCGTCGTCAAAATAATCTTGACCATCGATAAATCTTTGATGATCTTTTAATCTTCTCCGTCGAAAATATTTATTTTTGAGGAATTTTCGAATTTCTCATTAAAACCATTTTTTATTAGCTCAAAAATAATTATTTTGAGCTAATTTCCTCAAAAAATTGACTTTGATTTAACCACCAAGGTATAAGGGTCCAATTTTTCTTGAAATATCTAATATTCCCTTGGTGGGGGACCTCCAAAAATTGAGTTCTTTTAGACCCACGAATTGTTCCATGTGGAGAATTTAATTTCTTTAACATTTTAATTTTTGACTCACATTAATTAATTTTCCGGCATAGGATTTATTTTTAATTTTGCCAGAAAAATTAATTAATTGACACATGAGGGGATAAATTATTTTTCCACCCTCAAATCTCTGGCCTGGCTCTACATGTTAATATTTTGGACTGATAGTTATAATTTGAGGATCTTATGAACTAAAATTTGTGACGTTGTGGGTTCTATACTGCATTACAAAAGTATGGGCCAAGGACCTCCTCTCAGTGATACGCTTATGCTCCAAATGCTACATTGCCCATCCATGCGGTATATATATATATATAAAATTGTGGTTGCTTGAACATTGGTACGCATTCGGGGATATCTGAGCGTCATAGAATTCCTCCCTTCCCATACCATTGTTCGATCAACATTGGTTATACATTGACCCTCCTCCATATACACCTTCCCTTAAACCTGCTCCCCCATATACTTCCTACCCCAAATACTCCCTCCCCCACATACTTCCTTTCTCATATAACAACTAACCCAAATAATACCTCTGTCCTATATATATCAGAGTGCAATTTTTACACTAGAAGTGCATTTTTGCCACCAGAACTACAATTTTTTTTACCACCACAAGTACAATATTAATATATATTGGAAGCAAAGTACAATTTTAAATGCATTCATTGATATCTATTGTTAGAGTAGTTCTCTTTTCCAAAGAGAACTATCTTGAATGATCACAGAAGATAAAACACACTCTCATTTTCAATGAGTTGGGGAAAGAAGTTTGTGTAGGAGAAGGAGATAAAGAACCTGCAAAGCCCACCTCAGAAGGAGATTACCATTTGGGAAAAGAAGAACAACAAGGCCTATGCTTTGCAACCTCTATAAATGAAGAGGCGAATCGCTATATTTCACCATTTTCAAATGTTTTTGAAGCCTTACAGAAGTTGAAGGAACTCTATGACTCACACTTTGATCTTGAAGTTGTCCAATTGATGATTAAATTGTTTAGTCTTGAATTGAAAAATGATGATCCTCTTTCTCTAGCATCAAAAGTAAGATCTATTATGCATGATATCAAAACCACTGGTGTTTAAATAGACATTCCTCTTATAGCTTATGTCAAGGCACTATATCTCACTTATACAAATTATCTTGAGTCATTGCAAGCAAGTGGAAACCTCAAGGAGATTACCTTTGACTCCCTTGAGAAGAAGTTCGCTGAGAGAGAGAAGGCTTTTGGGTAGAAGACAACTCCACAATCTCTTGAAGAAGTTGCATGTCTTGCAAATAAAGAGAAGAATTATGCACAAGATTCTTCTAGAGGAAGAGGTGGCCGAAGAGGAAGATGAAGAATAAATTTTAGAGGCAGGGGGGGCTAGTAGTTTCAAATAGAAAAGTTTGATATTCATTGCATACGTTGTAATAGAGATGGACATGATGCATCCACTTGTAAGTTGCCTTGGGTCAGAATTGAGCGAGAAAGAAATGAAGCCAAAGGTAAAACCAATGACAAAGGGAAAGGTAAAGCACCCAAATCCACTCACTCTGTTGTGGCACATTGTAATATTGGAGTAACTGAAGACTTGTTTAATGCTTCACTTGATTCTTGGAAAAATGATTGGTTGCTTGATTTAGGAGCAACTTGTCACATGACTTTTAGAAGAGATTTTTTGAAGAATTTACTAACAATGTTGATGGAGCAGTATACTTTGCAGACAAGTCAAAACTCAAGCCATTAGGGTTTGGCACTATCAAGCTGAAATTGCCTAGTTTTCTAGACTTTCTTCCACATGATGTTCTATACCTCCTGGAGCTGAGGAGAAACTTTCTATCATTGGTCCACATCTTCTAGCAAGGACATTTCATTCATATGTTTGATGGCAAGGTTGAGGTAAAAAAAGCATCAAATCGCTCACTTGTAATGTTGATGATTGAAGAAGAAAGACTTCTGAAGCTGCAAGGTACCTCTGTTCATGCACAAAACATTTCTTACAATTCTCATTATGATGAAGGTACATTTTCATTAAGTCTTTTATGGCATGTTAGATTTGGACACTTGAATTATGATAGGCTTCGTATGTTGAAGAAAAGTGGTGTTACTGGTTTGCCTACAATTCCTAGGCAACTCAAGCAATGTGATGCTTGTATTCTAGGAAAGCATAGCAAACAGTGTTTTCATGATTCTCATCACAGAGCACATAGAAAACTTGAACTCATCCATTCAGATTTATGTGGCCCAATGCTTGTTCCTTCTGCAAATGGAAATAAATATATGGTGACATTTATTGATGACTTCACCAGGATGTGTTGGGTTTATTTATTGAAGAACAAATTTGATGCTTTTCGGACATTCAAGAACTTTCATGCATGGATTGAAAATGATGCACAATCTCATATTGGCTCTATTCGCATTGATAATGGAGAAGAATACACTTCAAATGAATTTGAAAACTATCTTCGCTAGCATGGGATCCAACAGCAAACAATTGTGCCTTATAATCCCCAACATAATGGAGTAACCTATGTTGCAGGAAACGTTGGGGGGGGCCCGTTTCCTTGAGGAAACGGAAACGAAACCCGTTTCCGCGTTTGGTACGGCCGTGAAACGCATTTCCGGCCGTACCACCACGTTTCCCGAAATG
>APFE031676305.1:27015-49210 GCA_000404065.3 Pinus taeda | reverse complement strand
ATATATATATTCGCGTTTCCCCGTTTCCTCAAATTTGGGGTGGTTGCGTTTCGTATCGCTTCCCGTTTCGGAAACTCGTTTTTGTTTCCCCGTTTCGTGCAACTTAGGGAGTAACTGAAAGAATGAATAGGACAATCTTAAATATGCTACGTTCCATGATGTTTTCCAAGAATGTAAATTGATGTTTTGGGCTGATGCAGTTCTATGTGTTGTGTATATAAAGAATAAGTGTCCATCTAATGCTATTATAAACAAGACTACTTATGAAATGTGGTATGGCCACATTCCTTTGGTAAAGCATCTCAGGGTCTTTCGTTCCACCTGTTATGCTTTGATACCTAAGGAACAAAGAAACAAACTTGGTGCAAGGAGTCGTAAGTATATTTTCTTGGGGTATTCAAATACCTCCAAAGCATATTGTCTCTATGATGAAGTTAATAAGAAGTTTGTTGTATCTGGAGATGTGATCTTTCTTGAATCTTCCAAGGCTGACAATGTTGTTGAGCAACAACTTGATCGCTTGGATAGATTCATACATGCAAAGTAGTTTCGATAATTTGATAATCAGATTCCACATTTTGAAGGGGGGATTCCTATACTAGATCAATCTATGGAATCTTCTTCTGAAGCATTGTCTCCCCCACTTGAAGCTCCAGCCACTGGTGACAATTTGAGTGATGTGATTGATAAAATTGGGAGACTTAATCTTGATTCAGTCCCAATTTAGTCAACTGAGTAGCCTGGGCCATCTCAGAAAGGTCCTCCAAAATGGCTGACAAAGACACTTGAAAGTGTTCATCCTAATGAGGTTGGAATGACAGGAACAAGAAATTCAACTAGGAAAAATGTGTTGAGAAATCTAGGGCATCAATAGATAGGTGATTTCTCTACTTTGATAATTTTTTGTTGTTGATTTTTGGTAGCATCAAATGTGCTCTAAGTTTCAAAATTTGCAAAGAGGCTTGGACACATGCATTCTCCAATACCCAGAAATCGTTTTGGTAAATTCCACCTGAAGACAGTGTTATTAAAATAATTAATTATTTTTAATGGGTCCCTAAAATCTAAACGTAGGAAATTAAAATAATTAATGGGTATTAATCTAACTGTGGGTGAAACCTCTAGAAGAAGACGAGGATGAAGCCAAATGATCTGAACCATTGATTAGAGGTTAATCTGGGCTATTGGTTGTCCAACAGAAAAATATAAAAGGTGGTTTGATGGGCATTCAAAAAACACATCGAGTGGAGATCAAAAGATCAAATTTCTGAAGCAAAGTAGCAGCTGGAGAGAAACTCGAAGTGATCTTTTGCAATGAGGGGCATGGATAGTTCCGGTTGGAGATTTCCTCTGATCCAGGAATACTCAACAGAGGAGGTAGAGAGAGATACAGGAGAGGCACTGCAAATCCAGAAGAGGCTAACGCAAGGCGACACAGAGGTAGTGTAGGCTAACGCAGAGGCAGGGCAGAGCCTTGAGGAGATCCGAAATTTGGAGGGGTTGATTTCTATAGCTGGAAGTTGGGGTGTGAGACCGGAAGAGTAGAAGTCAGAATCTCAGAGGCAAATCGATCAACCTAGAGGAGAGACGCATACCCTAGACAATGTGACGTTGGGCTGATATAGTAGCTGCACAGAGACACGCAGAGGTAGCCAAGGGCTAGTCTTTCAGTGGCTAGATCAGCGAGGATCTCTAGTGATAGCATGAAGTAATCTCACTCATCTCTCTGTCAATAATATTTTCTGTACTGGATAGCCAGCAAGGCATGCAAAGATTGTATTCAGAATTACTACTGCTTAATACTAAAACCCTCAATTGCTGCATCGGTTTTCCCATACTGGGTTTTTCCGGGGACATTTGTCCAAGAACCACTGTGTAGATGTGTTGTGTATTTCTTTCTTGCTCAGTTCTTGTTTCCACATATAATAATTAAAGAGTGAAGGCTGTAGTGTATTTACTTCGATATTTACAATAGAACACCATAAATAACTTGAATGGATTAACAAGTAGGAGAAGTAACATCAGTTTGCTACAGTAGAGATTTCGGTCTAAGAATTTTCACATGGTATCAGAGCTGCAGGTGAAGTAGAGCAGAGTTGAAAGAGCCCAATGCTGAAGGAGAGAGGGAGAACAAAGAGTTGCGTATGCAACAGACCAAATTACTAGAGGGATTGCACAGTTCAGACTAGAAGGGCAAGATTTTCATGGCAAATCTCTCTCTGAGTGAGTCGATAGAGAGGTAGGATATGCAGATTGAAATTTGTCAGCGGCAGAGGGAGCAGCACAACAGAAGCTTCAACGAAGAGGGGATTTCTGGTGGGATGCAGTTTTCTGCAGGCAGTCTCTGGGTAGAAAGATGTTAGAAGGAAGAGAGAGACATGGTTGAGGGAATTCTTCCTCAGAGGACTTCCAGCCAAGGAGTCCAAATTCTCATTTGCTGAGTAGCAGTGGAAAGGGGTGGATCTACAAGCTCTTGCAGGGAGTGCGTAGGCCAGTCTAGTGCTGTGTAGAGGAGAGAGGAGGCTATTCAAGTATTTCGATTGGCAGAGATGGTAGCTAGTGGATTGGGAAATCAGGATTGGTTCGATGGGACATCCAACTTCGTGATCTGGAAGGCAAGGATGTTGCGCCTTCTAGATGAACATTTTCTCAAGATCTATGTCGATAGCATGGTAGTTGAGCCTATCGATCTAGATTTGCTCAAAATGTACAAGGGAGAGACGGCAAAGGCCTAAGAGAATGATCCTCGATGGAGTGAAGGATCATGTGGTCTGACACATCACTAGCAGAGGGATTGCCAAGGAGATGTGGGATGCTTTGTCGACACTATATTAGGGATCTTTCGAGTAGTGGAAGATGTACTTGGAAAAGAAGATGAGATACACGCAGATGCAGAAGGGGGAGCGCATTGATCCGTTCCTGACTAGGCTTTAGGAGACCCAAGATTCATTGACATCTGTGGGGTCAACACCTCAACCTACTGAGATGGTGATGCTGGCCTTCAACTCAACATCAGAGGAGTGGCATGTATTTGTCCAGAGCATCCTGGGCAGAGAGAGGTTACCAGACTAGGAAGCAACATGGGCTGCTCTTCAACAAGAAGAGACAAGGAGAGATTTGGTCAAGTGTAAACTTGACGGAAGCAGCAACAGCAGTTGATCGAAGACCAAAGAGGAGGAAGAGAATGCAACCCTTTCATCCAAGGGGCAGCAAGAGCAACAAAGGCAGAAGTAGGACGTCTCGAAGATTAAATGCTTCAGGTGTGGTGAACTTGGTCACTACGCTACACAGTGTCCTCTTAGGAAGAAGGACAAGGATGAGAAGCATGATCCGGAGGCTGCATCTATGAAGATCGAGGAGGAGTTCGCCATGATTGCCTAGATACCTCCAGGGGAGAGGTGGGGTGATCTAGAACTGTAGTTCGAAAGAATTACAGTTGGGCAGGATCCTTGAGGAGTCCACCTCTCAGATCAATACCTTGCTACATGAGCCCATATGAGAAGTAGCAGGATGGACTAAGTGTCAGATGATACAGAGGATTGATGGAGTGACAGTTGCAGTGGCTAGGAGCGTTAGAGACTGAGTAGCATAGAGCAAAGGTCAGCAGCAGCGCAGAGACTAGTAGCAGTCAGAACTCCAGCAACAGATGTATTATGCTAAGCAATAGTTCAGTAACTTTTGATGCTTTTCCGTTGCTAATGTAGTAGCAACAACAGTAGGAGAAGGTTGCAGTGCAGATGCAGTGTTGGCAGTGGTAGGGCTTGTAGCAGCATGAATGCAAAATCTAAGAGGGAGTTACAGTACAGATGCAGTGTTGATAGTGGTAGGGTCAACCCCAGTACATATGCAACATTTGCGTAGTAGTTGGTAGGCAGTGATGTTAGACATTAGCAGCGTAGAGGGAGATGTTACAAAATAGGGTGATGCTTCAGCAGGTTGAATTGCTAGAGAACATTCGTCGCTAAGAGGCAGTGTTGATTTCTGGTAGCATCGGATGAGCTCTAAGTCTCAAAATTTGCAGGGAGGCTTAGACACATGCATTCTCCAATACCCAGAAATCATTTTGGGAAATTCCACCCGAAGACAGTTTTATTAAAATAATTAATTATTTTTAATGGGTGCCTAAGTCTAAACTTAGGAAATTAAAATGATTAATGGATATTAATCTAACTGTGGGTGAAACTTCTAGAAGAAGACAAGGATCAAGCCAAAATGATTTGAACCATTGATTAGAATTTAATTTGGGCCGTTGGTTGTCCAACATAAAGATATAAAAGGAGGCTTGATGGGCATTTGGAAAACACATCGAGTGGAGATTAGAAGATCGAATTTCTGAAGTAGAGTAGTTGCCGGAGAGAAATTCAAAGTGATCTTTTGCAATGAGGGGTAGGGATAGTTCCAGTTGGAGATTTCTCCTGATTCGGGAATACTCAGTGGATGGGGCAGAGAGAGATGCGGAAGAGACCAGAAGAGGTTTATGCAAGGCCATGCGGAGACAACGCAGGCTGATGCTGAAGCAACGCAGAGCCTTCCGAAATTTGCTAGAGGAATCGATTTCTGTACCTGGAATATGGGGTGTGAGACTGGGAGAGCAGAAGTCAGAATCTTAGAGGCAAATCGATCAGCAGGGAGGAGAGACGCAAACCCTAGACAGTGTGATATTGGGTTGACGCAATAGCTGCGTAGAGACAACGCAGAGGCAGCCAATGGCTAGTCTTTCAGTGACTGGATAAGCCAGGATCTCTAGTGATAGTGTGAAGTAATCTCACTCATCTCTCTATCAATAATATTCTCTGTATTGGATAAGCAACAAGGCATCCAGAGATTGTATTCAAAATAACTACTGCTTAATGTTAAAACCCTCAACTGCTGCACCGGTTTTCCCACACTGGGTTTTTTCGGGGAGATTTGTCCAAAAGCAACTATGTAGATGTGTTTTGTATTTATTTATTGCTCAGTTTTTTGTTTTCATATATAATAATTAAAGAGTGAAGGTTGTAGTGTATTTACTTCAATATTTATAGTAGAACACTGTAAATAACTTGAATGGATTAACAAGTAGGAGAAGTAACATTAGTTTGTTATAGTAGGGATTCCGGTCTAGGAATTTTCACACTTGTGAGTGACTTTTTACTTCTTAGTTATGATCTTCTCTTCTTGTGTTATTATTGTGTTCTTTTCATCAAGACAATTACCATTTCAAAAACAATGCAAAGACAAGAGACACGCATATAGGCTTGTCAACAAGGGCCAAAACCTCTCACACGTTGAGAGGAAAACCCAAATGAAATTTTTCTTATAGATCTTCAATTGACGAATACCAAGACCATGACAAAGACCCTTGACACTAGCATCCTCCCAAGACCAAGTCACCAACCTCCTCTCCAACGTTGTTCTTCGTCTTCTCTTTCTCGACTTCTCCTTCTCTTCTTGTTCTCGGCTTCTCTTCCTCTTCTTGATCTCGGCTTCCCTTTTGAATCTCGGTCTCTTCTTGTCGGTCTGCAAGCCTACCACTGAAACCCTAGATTACTTCTTCTTCCTTGAATAATCTGCTTAAGAGAGAGACCTATTGCACTTCTACTCGGCTTCTTCTAGCTAGGTCTTCTACCCAAACAAAATCACCTCAATGTGACAACAACTCTTTCGACCTCCTCTTGATATCTTCGGATCTACTACCTTCACACATGGGAGGACAAACTAACCCAAAACAATGCTCAACTATCTTCGCTCTCTTTCCTTCTTGCTGCACTGATGTAGAGGCTTCATCTAGTATTAATTTCGCACTTATTTGTAGACCAGCTTCACCGAATTCGTTGTATCCAAATGAGGCTGATTATGGGTATATATACACATTTGTCCATGACCATTAGGCCAACATGATCTCTTGGAGGAAAGTCGACTTCATCTTCTAGATTTCTCCCTTTGTTGTAGGCTAACTTGATGAGGGCTAGTGACAAGATCTTGGAGAATGACTTTATATAGACAATTATGCCTCTTTACAATGTGTAACATGTCTTCATTACATGACAATGACTCTTTAGACTTTTATGACTAGATGACAATATCCCTAAGGGCTCTCAATGGGAGCCTCAACTAAAAATAAAATCGCTTGCTCATGAAACCCATGATGCAATCATTACAACTATTTTATTTTTCTTCTTCACATCTCTTACATAAAATCACAATTACATGTTATTATGAAGACTGAACCTAGTTACACTTTTTCAACATGATCAAATTTTCTCAACTGTAGCAAAAAGTTATCAAGGATTAGCCTCCATGAAGCCTAAGAAACTATTGATGTAAGGCAAGGTCATTAGATAAAAGTTCCGTGTTTGAAATTAGGGAAGGCACCATTCACTAAGCCATGCAATATCATGTTCACCACAAGGTTAGATACTCTTTAGATTTTCAAGTGAGAGAATTTTGCCAAAACAAGACATGTAAAAGAAAACTTTTTTGCAAGTAGAATATCCTGCGGGCAAATGAGCTATCAGAAACTGATTTTACTTGGTCACTATCTCTAAATAGTTAATACAAACAAAGTATAGATAAAAGGCATTTTTTGCATGAAACATAATTGCTCAAGCACAGCATAAAACTTTGTCATATGTCATCTCTCTATATGCTCTGTCATCATATAGATAAGCCATGTTTCTGTTCTATAAATATTTTGATGTGATTGCTTTCTTGTACCATTTCAGGGGTAAAAACAGCCAAACAAGGAGGACTTGTCAGACTGTTCTTGCAGCTCATCTACTCTGTATAGTACGGGCTATAGCTCCAATTCTGCCTCACATGGCCGAGGACTCATGGCAGCACTTGCCATTTCCATATAGCAGGGAAGATGGCTCTCTAGCAGAGTTTGTTTTTGAGGCACAATGGCCAAGAATAGATGAAGATTGGCTCTCTCTAGCGAAAGAGGAGGTTGAATTCTGGACAAAAGCTCTTGAGGTCTCTCTCTCTCTCTCTCTCTCTCTCTCTCTCTCTCTCTCTCCATCTCCATGTGTGCACTAGGTGGATCTGTGTGAGGGCATATTTTTGTGCACATGTGGTGAATCCAAACCCCTCTATGCCATCTTCAAGAAATTAGGGCACTTAGATTTTCAATTCTCTTAATGCTTTCTGATCTATGGACTAACAAAAATTCTAAATTTAACTATAGACTACCAAAATCCAAATGGACCATAATCACAATCTGTGTGTCAACCATGCAATTTTAAATAGGTTACATCATAGAATTTTCAAGTGTTTCAGACCACAATGTAGATACAGTATTTATAACATTGAACATAGTAAATTATTACTCGTCTACAATTTTTTGCTGAACCGCATGGAATATCTGCTGTACAACAGGTTTCGTTCCGGCCATTGAAATATCTATGCAACTTCACACTTTAGCCTCTGCACCACAGATTTGTACTTTGTTCTCGGTTTTTTACTTTTAGATCTTCAATATTGTAGATTGGAGCTTCTTTTATCTTGCTTTTATAGGGGCAGCCTTCGCACTCCCACTTTGTATTGACACAGATGTACTTGGCAGTCACATTGACCTATTTGCTGCCATTTATTAGACGTTAACAAAATTATCTCATCTTGTCTTGCAGGCTTGAAACTCAACCCTCAACAGTTTCACATGTAGGAAACCCAATGGTCTTCTCAATGAAATCGGAGATAAGATAAGATAATATTATCAATGCCCCACACAATTGACCACTAAAGTAGGTGATAGGGACTCCTTGAATAAGCAATGGAAGCTCCCTTTGATCTTGTAGTAAATGGGGTCACAAAAGATAAAGTGCTCATTAGTCTCAACCCCCTTAAGGTAGCAGAGCTGGCATATCCTGTGCAATCTATCACTATTGTGATTAGTCTCTACTAGAAGCCTATGAAAGCCTACCCTAAACTGGCCTAGAGGGATTGGAAGAGGGTGCATCCAATGGTAAAGGGTGTCTTGTCGCTCAGACTATACAGGCACCGCGATACAATTGCTTAGTGCAGGGGCTGTCACCTTGATCCCCGCCCACTCCATTCTAGCTGTCTCCCAACAGCAGGTTACAGGGGGTAGTCCCTATAGAAATAAGGTGAGAGACAAGTTGGAAACGAACCTATCTAGGAGACACAGTTGAGTGGCCTAGCCATTTGGTTTGTGAAAATTTGGAGACCCAAATTTCTACTGCAGCAACTGGTTAAGTTTCTTCTATTTGTTAATTAACTAAACAAATTATTCACTGCATCCTACAACAAATACCGAAACTAATACATTGCAGCCTTCACTATTTAAATTATATGCGGAAACAAAAATCTGAGCAAGAAGAAATAATAACACACAAGTGACACCATTGTTTTTGGAGAAATGTCCCTGGAAAAACCCAATGTTGAAAAACCGGTTCAACCACTGAGGGTTTGTATTATTATGCAGTAGTTTTAGAATACAATTCTTCAGATGCCCAAACTAGCAATCCTATACAGTGATCTAACTGGGCAAAAAGGTAGTGAGATGATCTCACCCTGTCACTGGAAGATCTGGCACTAATCTGTGCTGGAGATGAGCCTCTGCACAGTATTGCGTCACACCCACGCAATCACTGCGTCATACTACTGGGACTGCGCTGCACCTCCTCTCAATCCTCTACTAGCTGGAAACTTCAGTCCTCTGGCCTCTTGGTCTCACACGCCTACTCCAACACTAGATCCTGACTATTCCTTATTTGAATTTTAGACTCGCTCTGAAGCTCTGTGCTGCCACAGTGTAGCTTTGCGTCTACCTCTCTGGACGTCTTTCTGCCCTCTTTGCGTTGTACTTTCCGATCAGGAAAACTTCCTTCGGAAATTATCCCTGCCCCTCATTGCAAGAAATCACCTCGATCACTTCTTCGGCAACTGCTGCACTGCTCTCTTAAGAAATCGTTGTCTTGATCTCTCACTCGATGTGTCTTCCAGATGCCCATCAAGCCTCTTCTTATAATCCTTTCGTTGATCAATCAATGACTCAGATTAGATTCTAATCAATGGCTTAGATCATCTTGACTTGATCTTTGTCTTTTTCTAGAAGATTCACACCCAGTTTCATTAATTTGCTTTAATTATTTTAATTTCCTAAGTTTAGACTTAGGTACCCATTAAAAATAATTAATTATTTTAATAATACCTCCTCTGGGTGGAATTTCCCAAAATGATTTCTGGGTATTGTGGAATGCATGTCTTAGCCTCCCTGCAAATTGAGGCCTAGAGCACATCTAATGCTACTAGAAATCAACACCCCCTCTTAGTGAGGAATGTGCTCTAGTAATGCACCCTGTTGAAGCATTACCCTGTCACTGCTACTATTGACCCTGTCACTGCCACTACTGCTCTGCACTGCAACCTTCTCTAACTGCTACTGCTACTGCAACAACAACGAAAAAGCACCCAAAATACTGAACAGGTGTTCAACATGATGCATCTATTGTTGGAGTTCTGTCTGCTGCTAGCCTTTGCGCTGACCCTCAGAAGTTGCTACTGACTCTGCACTGTGCCAACTCCATTGTTGTCAACTTTGCTCTGTGCTACTTAGTCTCTGGTGCTCCTAGCCATTGCAACTGTCACTCCGACACTCCTTTGCACCAACTGACATTGGTTCATCCTGCTACTTCTTGATCTGGGCTCTTGTAGCAATGTCTTGATTGAAGAGGTGGACATCCTCAAGAACCCTGCCCTTACTGTAGCTCTCTGGGGCTACAGCTCCAGATCACCCCACCTCTCCCCTGGAGGTATCTGGGCAATCATGGTAAACTCTTCCTCCTTAATCTTTGCGGTTGCAGCCTGCGGATCATGTTTCGCGTCCTTGTCGTTCTTCTTGAGAGGACACTGCGTAGTGTAGTGATCAAATTCACCACACCGAAAACATTTGATCTTCAAGACGTCCTTCTTTTGCCTCCACTGCTCCTCCTGGCCCTTTGATGCAAGGGCTACATTCTCCTCCTCCTCCTCCTTGGGCTTCATCCCATAGCTATTGCCGCCATCAAGTTTGCATTTGACTAAGTCTCTCCCCATCTCTTCCTATTGAAGAGCGGCCCACATCCCTTCCCAATCCAACAATCTCTCCCTCCCCACAATGCTCTGGACAAATACTTGCCATTATTCTAAGACTGAATTCAGGGCTAGCCTCACCATCTCGGTAGGTTGAGGTGTTGATCCCACAGTGCTAATTGATCTCAGATTTCTTGAAGCTTCGCAAGGAACGAATCAATGCGTTCCCGCTTCTGCATCGTCATGGATCTCATCTTCTGCTCCAAGTACATCTTCCTCTGCTCAGAAGATCCTTGATACAATGTGGCCAAGGCATCCCACATTTCTTTGGTAGTCCCTTTGCCAACAATGTGACATACAACGTGATCCCTCACTCCATCGAGCATCAACTGCTTGGCCTTCGCCATTTCAACCTTAAAATAGGTACAATCATTAAAAACGGTACAATCATTTTGAAATTTGCCTTGTATTACTAAGTTTCTTGTGTTGAGGTTTTGGAATCATAAAGATTCTTCTTAGGGCGATTAATCTCTAGATTAAGTCTACCCTTGTCATATTATCTCTTACCATTTGTTCATTTTGGTGAATCCCTAACCTTTAGGGTTCACTGTAAAACCCTAACCTTTTGGTGCTTAGGGTATGTTAACAATGAAACCCTAGTCCACTTAGGGTTTGATGGTAAGGTTTAGAACATATAATGATATCCTACTCTGTTGATGTTTAGGACTAAATTGTAGGAAACGTTGGAGAAGGGTCCGTTTCTGGTTGGAAATGAAACAGAAACGAGGAAACTCGTACCGTATGGCCTGGGAACGTGTTTCCGACTGTATTGGCTCATTTCTTGAGGAGGAAACGTGGCCAGTACGGTCAGAAACACGTTTCTAGGTCATACAATGGATTTTCCTCTTCTAACTTGACTTTTTCTTGTATTTATTTTTAATTTTTTCACTTCTAATTTTTTATTGGGCGACTAAATATCTTCTGGATGCCTCTTAGGTTATAAAAAAGAGGATTTTTATGAGTGGGGCAGCCTAATGTTCAAGTCTATGGCCCTAGTGTTGATATGCAGTTCATGGCAATGTTAAATTCAAAATAAAGGAGAATGTCACTTTCACTTAAATTTTTAACATTACCATGAAATGACTTAGGATGTTTGAGAGTGGTTTTGCTCTCATTGGATTTCATATGGAGAAAGTAGAATTTTAGATCTCACTCAAAATCCAGCAGACTTATCTATTTTTCAGGATTTCAGGATTTCAGGATTGGGGGGATGGCAATGTTTCCATTGGATTTTGTCATGTACTAGGGTATGGAACTTGTATTTGATCAAGAGAACCAAACCCTCTATGCAAGGGAGACTCCCAATAATCAAGAGCACGCATGATACTAGGGTATGGAACTTGTATTTAGTCAAGAGCACTAAGGTCGTTTGACTATGTAGGAGGAGACACCCAATCAAGCACGAGACAAGAAATTAGAAATTTCTCGTGGCTGATTTTGGATATTGCTATTTTCATTATGTGATCATTCATGAGTAAATGTGATGTAAATTTAGAGACTTATAGTTTATGCATTGACAATTGACAATTTAATCATAATGTAATAAATTAGAATGTATCATATATGTTTTATGATTGCACATATTTCTTAAATGTCCTAATATATATATATATATATTATATATTTATATATTATAATATATATAATATATATATATATATATGATATATTGCGTTTCCCCGTTTCCAAAATTTGGGGGGGTCATGTTTCGTACCTGTGCCTGTTTCGAAAACTCGTCCCTGTTTCCCCGTTTCGTGCAACTTAATCCTTTTAGGATTTGTCGTTGATATCCTAGTTATATGATGAAACCCTAATTTTAAGGGTTTGATGAATTAGGGTTTATGACAAAACCCTTGCAATAGTCTATCCTAAGAATGAATCACTAGGTGTATGAGCTTCTGCATAATTGAAACCCTAGTCTAGTCAAATTGTTGGAGTTTGATGTGTGTATCTAGGGTTTACGATAAAAACCCTAGTAAGAGATTGATATAAGGAAATAATAATGAAACCTTAGATATGAAATGCTAGGATGTTAACTTTGTTATTGATATCTATGATTGATAAAATCTAGGGTTGGTAACAAAACCGTAGTAGAGTTTGACATGAAATTCTAAGAGCATAATATTGAAACCTCTGATGTAAAATGCTATGATTGAATTGTTATATTTATTTAGTTATTGATATGTAAGGATTTATGTCTTGATCACAGAATCTAGGCTTTGTGAAAAAGCCCTAGCAAAGTTATTGAAGTCTAGATTATGAAAAGATGTAACTCTTGTTGATTGTAAACCTAACTAGGTTTAGGTTTTAGATGTCTAAAACTTGATTATTTTGATACTTCCATGTTAACCCTATTTTGATAAAATGCTCCTATATATTTGAACTTGGTTTGCAGGTACATGATCTTGAAGATGTTGATGTTCATGACTTGATGAGCATAATGGAAAAAGGAAGCTATAAAAATAATGATAACATTAAAGATGATGTTCCTAAAAGAATAAAATTTTGAAAGGTTATAGCTAGTCAGATGATATGGTACAAATAAATGAGCCTGTGTGGCTAGAAGGAAGAGGTTTCTGATATAAAGAAGAAGCTTGGATATAAAGGGTATAACTCCCTAAGCTAAGAGGGAGGAGTTTCCGAAACAGGCATGGGTATGAAACATGACCCCCCCAAATTTTGGAAACGGGGAAACGCAATATATATATAATAATACTATAATATATATATATATATATAGGATATTAGAGAAATATGTGCAATCATAAAGCATATCTGATACATTCTAATTTATTACATTATGACAACTATAGTGAATACCTTGAAGAAAGAATGAGATCAAAGAATGAATAATAACACTATAGATGGATGTTCTTGATTGAACATGAAGTTGCAAAGAAAGACTTGGTTGTGTTGAAGTGTCGAGGATGAGTTTGGTGCTACTGAAGAAGTTAAAAAAAAAAAGCTTCTGACGAAGATGTGATTGGATAATATGATGATGATCTAAGCAACGTCAAGTTGATGAAGAAACCCAAAGGTTTGTGCTAACACACACACACGCATATTGAAAGTTTATTACTAATTGGGGTTGTGGTTGTGCAGGATCTCTCCATAAGAAAGTTGAAAGCATTCTTGGATTGGTGGATATATCTGATTTAGTGGATATATCTAAGGAGCAATAGATGCTTGGGAGGACATCTAGTCGGCTTGTGATGATCTCTAGATTCCGAAGTAGGGAGGGTATCATTGGTCTTGTGGAGTTTCAGCCTTAGATACAATACCTGAATCCCTGGGTTGGTGTTAGAGTTGAAGCCTGATGGTACCTATAGAGGCTGAAGCTTGGAACACACCTTAGTCCCACCCAGTTAGATACCTCGGTCAAGTATCTAATTTATAGTACTGCGTGTGTTGTGACTCTTCGTAGATATCGTTTGAGTTAAGAGGGAGTGTTGAAAAATGTAACTAGTGTTGGTCTTCATAATTATATTTGTCAAAAGAAAAAAAAAAGACATTTCTTTTACTTAATAAAGCATGGATTTTATGCTTGGATCATTGGTCACTAGGTCAAAGCACCCATTGTGTGCTCTAGGATTTTTATATTGAGTCAAAGTCAAAATCATGATGTAAAAGAGCCCTTTTGGGCTTTTTATGTCAAAGAAGAAAAATATATTTTTGAGTCAAAGTATATAACATACCTCCATCCTTCAAGTCGGCTCTAGCTTCATCTTCTACTGTTCATGTCAGCCTAAAAGTATAGTGACAAATCACTATATATACCTTATCATTTGACCTAGTTTGGAGGAGAAAAAGCAAGTAATTTGACCTACAACTTTTTTGTGAAGAAGAGGATGCGAGACAACCTAAAGGAAGAAGAAGGTACAACGAAGAACAATAGACTACTATCTAAAGGGAAGCCGAAACTCTCAGGGTTCTAGAGAGAACTGAAAATTTTCAAGATTACAAAAAGAACTGAAAATATCAAGGCTACAGTAAGGACCAAAAATCTCAGGATTGCAGAAGAACTGATCTTTGTTGACTTGAAGATTTGACTTCAATTTGATTTGTCTACAAGGGAGGTTGACTTGAAGAATTGGAAGGTGTCAATGTTTTAGTCAAAGGTCTTGGATTGTCTCATTATGATTTGAATCTACTAAAGGAAGAAGTTTGATTGGGTTTTCCCCTTCATAAGGGTTTGGCCCTAGCTAAGTGCCTACATTTGGTGTCCATTTGTCTTTGATGGTCTTCATGTCTTGGTAGTTGTTTGATGATATAGAACACAATAATAACAAGAAGAATAAAGAATCTAAAAGAATATCACAAGTATCTATCAAATTACAAGAGAAATCAATTAATATAACCTTATGTTGCGCTAGTTTTCTCAACACCTAGGGGAAGTAATGCATTTTACTCCTTAATACTCCATTAACAAGTGTCATCGAAGTATAAATACGTAAGGGTGTAGTGAAGTTGCTTCCATTTAGGGTAGCAAAGTTGCTTCCATTTAGGTCTCCTTGAAGAGCAAGGTGTCTATATTGAAATCTTTCATAACTTCTAACCTCCAAATGGCCAGGCACTAGTCTTGAATCCTTGTGATCACCTCAAAATTGAAAATCATCTTTACTTTCACCATTATTCCTTGTCCCTTTAAGGATAAGGAGGCATCTCTAGGGCTTGGTGTGAAATCCTTTGGAGGGAGGCAATTTGAATTTCGTTTGGATAAGATTCTTCCTTAGTGTCTCCCCTAGGAAACCTAAAGTTTTGGAGGAGTTGCCACAGTGGAATCTCCATAAAATTGATGCCCGAGCCATCACATCAAGAGGGAACCCTAGAAGCTAATCCTTCAACTTGGGGATTTCTCTGAAGGCATTTTCTTTCGTACCCATTGGAGTAAATCAGTAATTGTCTTTTCTCTTATCTACCTTGACCTTTGATGAACTCATATCTCGCTATAGATATCAACCCTAGGTCTCGTGTAACCATATTTCAAAGGGGGTTTTCGTGGAAAGTCTTACTAGCTTCTCCCAAAGCTCGCACTTTTGGTGAACCTTTCCATTGAATGAGCCACCTTCCTCCACTCCAAACCTACCATAGATACAAATCTATCACAAGTGAGGGTTACTGGGACTCCTCTCGTCGATGAAAATACGAGAAGAGTAGAGGACATAGGTTGTGGTGATAATGGGCCTTTATCCCAGGTGTTGTTGCGCCCTCTTGTTTTTTCCTTCTTTACAAGGCCTGCTAGTTTGTGCAGCTACCAATACCATGGAATAAGCAATGTTAACCAACTGAAAGTAATACATGTTGTAGTATATTATAAGAAAAATAATTTCATATTACTTTGATATTTGTTCCCCACTTCAGAGTGGAGATATATTGTTGCCACTGACTGTAAATCTGATGCAACTAGCCCACATATGTGTCTGAATTTAGAGTAACTTGTTTCTCTCCTCCTCGTCTATGTAGATAAACCTTTTGATTATTTCTAGAATTTTGATTAATTTCTCTTCTCCACTGATTTACTACTAAATATCATGATTAATTTTCGTTGCCAAGGACCCAATATTCCATTAGTCATTGTAACATTTTTGGGATAATCTAGATTCTAGCAAATAGGATGAAGCTGCCTATTGGGTGATTATGTATCCTAAAACATTTGGAGATACTGCAAATGAATGGTGTGAGAATTCCTATGCTTCAAAGGGACATGTCCGCACCAAAATTCATGGCATTTCCTTTGTCCCGACAATCTGGGTACTTTGGAACTCATTGAAAACGTCCCCAATTGGCTGAGGACTCTCATCGGGGACTTGGGGACTTCCAGGTCGTCCCTAGGTTGTTCCTCGAAAAATCGAGGACTTTTCAGGAGACTTTAGGACATTCCCCACTACATGCACATTAAACTTTAAAAATATTTAAATTAAAAAATAAAAAATAAAAATTTTAAACCTAAGTTCTAAACTTTAAAGTCAAAAGATAAAAATACAAATTTTGAAACCTAAACACTATCGCAACCTAAATCTATCGACTAAACTAAACCTATGGCCTATTACACACCATACTACACAGTGGCGACGAAGGTAAACACTATTAGGTAGACATGACAATGAAGGTAAACACAGGTTACGAAGGTTGTAGGTAAATGCTAAGCTCGAGCGAAGGTTGCAGGTAAGAGTTGAGCGAAATCTGAGATGGCAGGGGAAGGTAAACACTTAACAAAGAACTCCATTCACAGTGTCAAAGATAAACAAAATTGAGAGAACTCGAGTGAAGGTCGCAGGTGAGGTAAGAGTGGAGTGATAGGGTGAAGTTTGAGATTCTTAATTTGGGATTTATAATTAGTTTTTAATGACATTCATATTTACAGTTTACAATCTACAGCCACTATATTCCATGAATTAATTTGCCTTCAATTTGAACTTGTTTCTTTCTCCATGTCCGTGACAAACCTTTTCTTGGCATGAATCTTTGAAATTTCCCTTTGCCACTCACCATGACTTTAATATCATGTTGAATATATGTAAGAGACAAGTAGGAGAGACTAGATGAGAGATAAGATGATATATGAATGTGCTACTACATTACTAGTGGTGTTGTCTATATACTTAGCAAGTTCCATTATTCATTTTACAAACCAATCAACTAATTCCCTTAATACATTAACATAAACATCATTTATTATATATAATTTATTTCACTTTATGACATTATTACTTTTGTAGATAACATTTTTTACTTCTGAAATAAACATTACAATGGCTAACTCATCTTTAACGCTTAATGTTATAAGGTAAATAGATCGGATGGTAATATTCTTTGTTCTCTATAGTGATTTTAATTTATTATGATATTCATTATACTAATGACAGGTCCCGCAAGGTGCTTAATTTCTAGAACCATAATTTGGAATTTATAATGAAATTTTAATGACTTGTTCATGTTTACAGTTTTATTAAATTTTACTTTTAGTCTTTAAAGTTTAGCTGGTATTTAAATTTTGAAATGATTCATCATGCATCATAGAATGATTATGTAGACAATAGTATATTGTAGGTTGTAGCAGACTAATAGTACTTAAGTTCTTGACAATGGGCAATGATGACGAGATTTGTTTTGTGATGCACAATGATGATAAAGTAGTATTAGACTTTAGTATTTTATTTTGTAATTTGAATTTCAAATTTAGTAGTAGTTCTAATTTTTTTATTTTAATTTATCATTCATGTTTATGCCCAATTACTAAATTTTATTTTAATTTTTAGTTTTCGATAAATATAAAAATTAGTTGCTGCACTTGTTCGTCCCATGAAAATTTGGGGGTGTGCTCTAGCCATCCCAAAAACTCGTCCCCCTGTCCTCACAGCCAGTGCAACATAGGAGAATTCCCTCCAAAATACTTTCAAGTTTGAGAGTGATCCAGGAGTGATTTTGACAAGGAATCTATGCACTTAAGATATGGCAGTTTACTGACATGAACAAGGGCAATATTTCCAACTTTACAGATTGAAATTTAAATCTTGACCAAAAAATTGGATGCGAAGTGAAAAATGGTCTCCTAAAGCAATTCTTCCTGAAGAGTTGTTTCCCAACTATAAGATGAGGTGGTCCCCTCAATGTCTTATGAGGGAGTATGCTCTTAAGATATAGGTTTAGTTCTGTGGTATCGGTTCAAGCTCGTCTCAATGTCTATTGACATGATTATTATCTTTACCTCAAAACATCATAAGCCATAACAAAAGCAATCAACATCCTAGAGATAACAGAATCTGAAACCATTTCCACCCCCACGAAAGGACTACATACACCCATTTTGTACTACCTGAATACAAGATAATATATCATATCTAGCAATTGCTAATTTTCACGTATTTATTGCATATATTTGGATTTTGCTCAAAATCTAGCCTGGATTTTCGAGACTATCATTCGTGTATATCTTCTCCATACATAAATTGATATTTTAGAGGGGACCATTTTCGTGATTTGTGATTCAAGTCACAGAAGATTTGTGAACTGTCTTTGCTAACAGGTGAGGACAGAAGTGAACAAAGTCTTGGAGATGGCCAGAACAGGAAAATTAATTGGTGCAAGTTTGGACGCAAAGGTTTACTTGTATAGTTCTGATCCAAATCTTCTCAGAAAATTCCAGCAGATGTCTATGCCTGGGGATGATGCAGATAAGTTGCATAGGATTTTCATTACTTCTCAGGCAAGTAACCCTTTTGTTCATTATTAATCTGATTTTGACATAAACTTATCTCTGCTTGAGCATTATTTTGGTCTGACGCGGTCGCTTGGGATACAGGTTGAGGTTTTACCTTCAATGGACCACGTATCTAGCACTGGTGCGGCATTCACTGGAACCTATTCTGCAGCAGGATTGGGTGACTTATGGATTGGGGTATCTCGTGCAGATGGTTCCAAGTGTGAAAGATGTTGGAATTATTCGCAGGTTGTTGGTTCCTTCGTAGACCATCCTACACTTTGTGAACGATGTTACAAAGTGATAACTTTTGAAGCAACTCCCAATATTGCTGTGGCTGTCTAATTTTACCTCATTATCCACAGAAAATTTATTACGAATCTTGCCTGAAGTCCAGATCTTCTCTCACTAGTTATTGTACTTTTATTTAAATATTCACCCAGATAACAAGCATTGTTCATATTAGTTGAACTAAATGAGTTAGAAAGGTAGCATTAAGGTGTTAAAGCAATGCTTATATACATAGATGTCAATTGCTAGTCAGCTTATTCAATATAGGACCTGGTTAACATATTAACTAGTGGTGCTCAATGGTCTAGCAATTTTGGTGGCGAGAGATTCGATTAATGTTGTATTTGCATATTCCCAGGATTAATAGTTACAGATAGGTACTTGCGCATACTCAACTAGAATTCGTTGGAGTTGCTAAAGCAGAGGAAAATCATGTGTCTAACCTCTACATCAGTCTGAAGAACACGATCAAGTCCCATTGAGTTTCAATATGGCGGCAAGAGTTTACACGATTAGTGTTTTCCACAATTGGTGTTCCATTGATATCCAGTTCCTGCGACTGACAGAGGGGCAATAGTAAGGTATATTTTAAGTGATGAAGGCCTTACAGAATGCCTTTCTAATATAGAGAAATAGGACCAGAGGACCAGTGTATGAAAATGGGTAAATACTAAATAATAATATAATCACTTGATTGGTCATAATTTTCTTGACAATCATCTTTATGATTATGGTATTAGACAATTGATGTTTTAATAAGAATGAAAATTTACATTTACTGCGTTAAAATAGGTCATTGATTTTATTGCTTTAATTATGTGTCAAATGAAAAAGAAAATAGTGGAAAAATAAAATCAAGAGAAACAATTGAATATGAGCATTTAATTCAGAAACATATTTCATAAATAATGAAAAATTGGAGAATTTTTTAAAACCAGTGACCAACTATTTATAGATTTAAAATAAATAAATAAATTGTTATATATATAAAATATATATATAATATATATATAGTATATATATATAAAAGTATTTTATTTTATTTTAAGATGTTACAAGTTTAAATCTAGAGGAGATAGAGTAAGTACACCTCTGAGAGTAAATTAAAAAAACGAGTCTCATGTACCAATTTGGTGTCTGACAACTTTGGCCATAAAAAATAAAATTATTATTATTAAGCTTCAAATATATCTTTCAAATATGAGATTCCTGCTTTAAACATTCTATATTAAATGCATGTTGATTAAATTTCTAAGTTAAGATTAAATCAACCATACATGACTAACATATTTTACCTTATATATATTAATCATTCATTATAATTAAGAGTATTTCTTTATTTTTAAGAGGTTACAAGTTTAAATGTAGAGGAGATAGAGTATGTACACCTCTATAGAGGATGTAGCAAAAACAAAGAGTCTCATCTACTAGTTTGGTGTCTGGGGCCTTGGCCTTAAAAATAATTTATTATTATTATTATTATTAAGCTGCAAATATATCTTTCAAATATGAGATTCCTGCTTTTAAACATTCTATATTAAATGCATTTTGATTAAATTTCTAAGTTAAGATTAAATCAACCATACCTGACTAATATATTTTACCTTATTTTGATTATTCTTCACATTCAACATTTAAGCAATTTAGAATTATTGTTTTTAGATAACTAAAGTTGTTGATGTGTAGTTTCTTAGAAGGTTTTTAATAAGTCAGTCAAATAAATAACAACAACATTTATATGTTTTGTTTGTATCTAATCATATAATGTTAGATATTGTAATGTTTATTTTATTTATGGGTAACTAATGTTATATGCTAAAGTAATAATCTGATAAAATTAGAAACCATATTAGAAAGCACTCACCTAATTTACATTTAATTCACATTAACATAAATGTCATTTTTTACATATGGTTTTTAATTTTATTAGATTATTACTTTAACATATAGTGTTAGTTATCCTGGAAATAAAATAACATTAAAATATCTAGCATTATATGATTTATAATGTTAGATACAAACAAAACATTATAAATGTTGATGTTATTAATTTTGATACACCAATATAACACATCTCTCAATGTCTAATTCTGGTCTCTTGTACATTTTCCATACCATAGTTTAACATGTTATTGGTACCATAGTGATTGTAGCATAGCACAATATCAATGATGATGTCAAGACAATGTTTGACACTCTTTTATAAAGATAGGATAAAATTGACAATTAGTACAATTGTTTTAGTAAAAAATATTCCGTATAGAAGTCAAATCAAATATAGATCACAATGATTTGTACGATTCATAGTGGTATATATATATATATATATATATATATATATATATATATATATATATATATATATATATATATAATGGTGAATTAATGATGTAGGACGAGTTTAATAATTCAATCATTCATGCAATGGCTTATAAGGTAGGAGTGATTCATTTGTTTGTATGATAGCAACATTCAATATACAATAGAGTTGAGGGACATTAAATTCATACAACCCATTCCTTGTATGATAGTTAGTGATTTAAAAAAATTACTCAAATAAAAAGGTATATGAGCAATTTAAGTGTAGAAACAATGCAATTGTTCTAGTGAGGTACATTTGTAATTTTAAATGCATTTTTTAGACCTAGAGGATTCCGAAAATTTAGAGTTATATAAGTTTGATTTTATTATAGAATTTAAGGTCTTTTTTTAAAGTTTCTGTGAGGACCCTAAGAGCTTTTTGATATTAGGATTTATAAGGATATGTCAAATATTAATAATGTTATGATGTCTAAGGCTTGGTCAAAAGATAATAGAAATGAGTGTGGTGGTCATGCTCTAGTTATGACTAGGGTTTCCCTAGTTGTCACAGCTTTGCCGCATTTGGAGTTATTAAAATCAACTTTGAAATGTGTAGATCTCCACCTCAATTCAATTGAAGTAACTTGGTACAGATGTTATTTAGAAACAATGGAAACCATGACACTATCGAGGGGGAGACAGAGAGGGGAGTGAATCAATAGTATGACTAAATTATACATTTTTTTTTAAATTACACTTTTCAATCACCTAGTCGCTCAATAATCAACAACATAGCTCAATTATGTAAAACACAACAATATAACCATTATCATACACGTGCCACACACACACACACACACATATATATGAAAGACATTAATTTTCTTTTCATTTCTTTGAAAAATATAAGCTTCAACTTGCAATTATGCCATTAACAATGTAAAATTTGAAATGAAAACTATAAACCTAAAACAGGAACTCTGGCAAAAAAACCCTATAAAAGCATTAAAAACAATGTTAAAAACGAAAAGCATTGCTGTTGGAATAACATTTTTTTTTAAGGATAAATTTTCAACATGTTTTAAAAATGGCGATGAAAACCAATTTTGTGTGCAAAAATTGTCTAAAAAATACCCTCAAAATAAAGTGTTGATATTCGAATAACATTTTTTTCAATGGTAAATTTTGTGCAAAAAACACCTTCAAAACGAAAAGTCTTGACATTGGGACAACACTTTTTTTTCAAAGGTAAAATTTCAACATTTCGAAATAATGGCTTAAAATATTTTATCATGACCCCGAAAACGCTAAAATTTCAAAAAAGATAATAAA
>APFE031676305.1:6718-26630 GCA_000404065.3 Pinus taeda | reverse complement strand
AAGTAAGTAAAAATAGAAAAATTAAAAAAAAAAACATTAACAAAAACTAGGAAAAAATAAATTAAAAACAAACTAGATTAAATCCAAGAATGACACTTACGCTAATTTTATGTATGACAATAATAACTTGGAGGAAGTGTATTCTTACAAGTACCTAGGAATTGATATTCATCACAAGCTTAATTGGAACTATAGCATTGAGAAAATGATTAATGGGTTGGAAAGCTTATTTTGGTCTTGAAAATAATTGTAAAACGGGAAACCTCGTAATGTGGGATAAAAAGAAGTTCCTCTTTGAAACTTTAGTCACTCCTGTTATCTTATATGGATGTGAAGTCTGGGGTTGCAACATCTCTAGAGAATCCTAGAGAAAGATTGAGCAAATTCAGAAGTGTTTTATAACGTATAACTTGAAAATTAAAAGAAATACACCCTATTTTATTCTCCTTATAAAAGTAGGTATTTCCCCTATTGAGAGCCTATCTATGACTAGGCTTTTGTTGTGCAAGTTCATATTCAATAACATAGGAGATCATAGACTTCCTAAGCTAGCTTTAAATTCCAGCCAAAACCACCTAAGGCTCAAGTGGGGGTGGTATAAAGACATAAGGGCCTGGTTAAACCATAGGGAGATCAACGAGAATGATGCATTGCAAAACATTAATAACATTAAAAATATTGTTACTTCTAAGTTCAAAGAAAAAATGTGGTGTGAGAAAGATTTAGCAACTAAAAGAAAATTAAGTTATTATATGAAGGTCATCAACCCCACCCTAGAAGATCAAAAGTATCTCTCTGTTTTAACTAGCTCAAAGAAAAAAATTAATATAATGAAGATTATAACAAACTCTCATGAGCTCCATAGTGAAACATGTCGTTGGGCAGTTCCTAAAACACCATGGATGGAAAGGATCTGTTATCTCTGTGAGAGTAGGAACATCGAGGATGAAAACCACTTCCTCTTTTGTGCCCCACATACAACCACATTAAATATCAATTTCATAATCTTTATCGCAACACTGACCTTCCTAGCCTTTTACAATGTCAAA
The DNA here is from genome assembly GCA_000404065.3 of Pinus taeda. Lineage (NCBI taxonomy): Eukaryota > Viridiplantae > Streptophyta > Pinopsida > Pinales > Pinaceae > Pinus > Pinus taeda. The sequence continues at coordinate 25,581 of APFE031676305.1, read as the reverse complement.
ATTATAGTGAGCTCGGGGAACTTCTCTCCAAGCTTTTGAGCATACGAATAAAATCTTAAATCAAACTAAATAAATTTTTTTTAGGTCCGATAGACCAAAGTTTGGTCCCAGTGGACGTTAACCATCATTATCATCATCATATAAAAAAAATAAAAAAAGATAAAAATTAACAACAAATATTAAAAAATAGTAAAATATGTTAAAAATTTAAAAAACAAAAAAAACTCAAGTTATTAAAAAAAAAGATAAAGAACTAAGAAAGGAAAAACAAATGAAATTATATATATATATATTCAAAATAAAAATTAAAAATTAAAACATATAAGTTTTTAAAGAAATATATATTTTGATTAAAAAAATATTTAAATTACATTTTTATTAAAATCAAAAAATTAAAAATTTAAAATTTAATTTTTTTAAACAATTTTGATTTATTTATTTTTTTATTTTTTTAAAATCAAAAAAATTATTAAAATGGTTTACACCATTTTTATTTTATTTATATTTTATTTAATTTGTTAAATATTAAAAAAAATTAGAATTTAATTTTTTAATTTTAAAAAATTAAAATTATTTTACACCATTTTTTAATTTTTAAAAAGAAATTGTTAAAAATTTGATTTTTTTCTTTAAACAAAAAGTTATTTTATTTATTTTAAAATTACCCCCTTTGACCGCCCGTGGTGGTGCAACCTTGGGTGGGAAGGCCTGCATGCAAGGCCTTGCCCAGGGGCCACGCCACCATGGGCAGGCAGAGGGGCAATTCTAGGAATCGCACCTATGCTTGCTCGACCGCCCGTGGTGGCGTGACCATAGGTGGAAGGCCTGCACGCCACCATGGGCAGGGGGAGGGGCAATTCTAGGAATCACATCTCCGCTCGTCCGACTGCCCGTGGTGCGTGTGACCATGTGGGAGGGCTGCATGCAGGCCCTTCACCCAGGGCTACACCACCACAAGCAGCAGGAGGGTGATAATTTTTTTTTAATTTAAAAAAAAAGTCGTTTAAAAAAATTTCAAAATTTTTTAAATTTTTTTTGGGAAAAATAAAAATAAAAGTTTTAAAAAAAATTATTTTTTTAATGATTTTTTTATTTTAATAAAAAAAAGTTTACATTTTTATTTATTTTCTTAAATAAAAAAAAAAATCTTTACATTTTTTTTATTTTTTAATTATATATATGGATGATTGATAAGTGGGTGAATCTTGAAAATCACTCTTACTCTGCGGTTGAAAATCCATGACTCAGGAGCGTCTAAGCCGTCAAAGTCACCGGGGATGGCACCCGGCCTGAGCCGCACCAGCGAAAACCATGCTGGATTTTTTGGTATCAGCGATGCTAGAACCGATGATCTTTGCTTACAGAGTGCCTTAACAGCGCGCTTCTTCACCGACTGTTCTAAATCTCTTTGATATAATTCTTTTTTTAAATAAAAAGGAATTTTTCATTTTTAATTTTTAATTAATTATTAATTAATTTTATTTTTATTTTTCTAAATCGAATGGTAGCTGAATAAAAAATAACATATTTTTTTTAAATAAAAAATAACTATTTCTTTATAAACTTGAAATTAAAAAAAAAAAAAAAAAAAAAAATAATAATAATTTATTTTTAAATTTGAAAAAGACATTTTTAAAATTTCCATATTTTTTTGTTTTTTTTTGTTTTTTCTCATTTTGTTGTTTTTATTTTTGGTCTAATTTTTTGTACAATACTAACCTCCTAGCCTTTTATAATGTCAAATTATAGTGAAGTTCCAGAGGCTTCTCCTCCACGTTTTTTTGAAATATGGGATAAAATCTAAATCAAAATAAATAATTTTTTCTTTAGGTCTGATAGACGCAATGTGGGCTCAATGGACGTTAACCATCATCACATTCAATCATCATATCATTTTTATATATATAATATATTATATATATATATATATATATATATATATATATAATTTTTATTTTATTTAATTATTTTTTTTCCAAATTCCTTTTTAATGGTTATTAGAGATGTTTTTTTTTTAAACCATTTTTTTTTTGTTCTATTTTTGTTTTATATTATACCTTTATATTTGTTCTCTTTCGCTTCATTCTAAAAAAAAAAAAGAAATACACTAATTTGAAAATTCGTTAACTAATCATAATTTTAAAAAAATTGGACACAATAAATTTTAAACTGTGGAAAATAAGTCCTCTAAAAAAAATGTATGTTGCATCAACACATTTCAAAATCAGCATGAAAATCCCTAACATTTAAAAACAAATATTTATATTTGATACAAAGAAAATTTAAAGTGTCAAAAATATGCTCACAAAAAGAAGTGTATTTTCTATCACCATTTTTCAAAATCAGGTCACGTTTTTACTACCCCTACGAAACATGTAATCGTATTGGTTATTTAAAGTGCCAAAAACTACGCTCTAAAAAAAACATGTGTGTTCTGCATCGCCCCTTTTCAAAATCGGGTCAATTTTTTGCTATCTCTACAAAACGGGTAATAGTATTAGTTTTCGTATCAAAGTTTCCATTGTTCATTGCCCCACAAATTACTACTTGTAGATTTATCAGTTGTTACTGAAAAAAACTTCTATCCTTGCTCATTTATTAACTTTCGTTGAAGGGATTAGTGCCCCTGCTCGCTTATCAGTCATTGCTGGAAGGGTCTCTTGACCTTGCTCTTTTATCCCTTTTCATTGAAAGGGCCTCTTGCCCATGGAATGCAAGCTACCACTTTTTGGCCCTGTTGATCCATTTTGAAACTAGAACCAATAGGCCATTGCTTTCACAAACAAATAAACTTTCTCACTTCATCAACTCACCAAAACCACCATACAAACACTTTCAGCAATCTCTGATTACTAAACAAATCACCAACTATATTAGCAACACCAATCCAACCCAATTTGCACACACTACAATGCACACATTCTTGCTCAACCGATTATGCTTATAAAGAATTTTGATTGATGTTTTTAGCTTTGTTTTTTATTGAACTTGCTCTTTTATTCGTGCATGAATCTTCTGTTAATTGGGCATATTTAATGTGATTGAACTATCTTCAGTCACTGATCCGTTGTTCTAATATGAATCATTGAGTCAAACTGAGTTAAACTTCATAATTCACCATTTAGAATTTTAGCTAAGTTCACCACTTTTCATGATATTTCTTCAAGTGTTCTTATGTTGTTTTGATGTTCATCATGTTTAAACATGAGTTATGCATGTGTGGAACTCAAAGTCTACCTTTCTACGAGGTTTTGAACTCAATATCTGAGTTAACTATTGTTTAAACTGCATTCTAACACATTATAGGTTTTAGCTGGGACTTTATTTGCAGTTCCAATTCTGCTTGATCACTAAATATGGAAAACTGTGAAATACTATGCTAAATATGTCAATTTCTACTAGCTACACCAAGTGCCACTTAGCTGTAGTTAAATTGTTCACCAACTATGTCTTAATTGCCAATAATGGCATAGTTTGCGAAAAGCTCCGCTGACTGGCTCCGTTCACTACCAACTTCTAAAGTGCTTGTCCATTAGTGCCTTCACCCATACAACCAAGGGTTATGACCCCATCCTTAAAAACATGAGCGCTTATCAATTGGCTGAACTACTTCATATCTAAATGATGTCATGCTCACGTCATGTGCCACGTGGCCTCTTGTGAGTGTTCCACTTATCATCGTGAAATGGCCCTGCTTGGGCACCCGAAACGTCCAAAAATGGTTTCCACGTGTCATTGGTATGGATGACATGTCACCTTGTTAATCCACAATCGCTTGCCACTCATCACTTGTCTCATGTCATGACATCGTCAGATCCTTATCACCTGCTTGTTAGCCTCCAACAGCTTGTGGTCCCACATTCACGAGCACATGTCTATCTATCGTCACATTGTAGAAGAATCCACTTGTGGTTTTGCGCACTGATCAGGAGCTCAGGACCAAGTGTTGTAAAATGGTAAAAAATGAAAGTGCTTAGAACTGGCTCGAACCTAAACGATCAGATAGAGCTCGTCCTCCTGATTCTGGTGCCGCAAACGGTTCGAAAAATGGTCGCCGTATGAGAAAGTTATGCCAAAAACAAAATCGCCCAATAACCCTTAATTTTTGAATATTTAAAAAAAAAAATTAAAAAGAATATTCCGTAGAATATTCTTTGGAATATTCCATTTTGGCAGCCAATCACAGGTTGCCACATGGCAGGCCCGGAGGCCGCCACGTGGCCCAAGGTGACATTAACAACTATGGTCGCATATGGTTAAAAGTTTGGTCGAGTGCGTGGTTTGAACCCGCAACATCCTAACCAACACTACAATGCCTTACCAATGCACCAAGCAGATAGGACTTGTTATGTGGGCGGCATAAACTTATTTTAAAGTTTTATTTTGTGTTGGTCGGGGCCTGAAGGGGGCTAGCCCCTAAGGGCCGGCCCCCATACATGTGACCTCCGCCATTGAACCAGGGGCTCTAGACCCTTAACCGCTGGCACACTATCCAATGCATAACGACCGACACTCCAACACGTTCACATGCACACTAACTGCAACCTGTAATAGGTGGTCAGACTGGCGGAGGTTTTGGTGGAGCGCCAAATTTGGGTTGGCTCGCCATATTTGGTGGGCCTATCTGGCCGTAACTAAAGTTATGTGGAGTTTTTTTAGGACCAACTGGCAGTTGGGAGTAAATGGCCATAACTTTGGCTAGGAAAGTCCGTTTTGGACGAATTGTTTTTTTTATTTTAGGTATCTTCGACCTTTTGAAGCCATTGGAATAGGTTCACAGCCATCTGAGGTCATTTGCAGGTGTTTTAGCTTCATGGAAGTTCCAGGAGCCACTAGGGCCAAATCAGTTTGGGAGCTGCATTGGAAATTGTGTAGCCAGTGAATGTGGAACGAAGGTCATTCCTGAAGATTTTCAGCATTCTGAATCCATTTATACAACTCCTTTTGCTTGTTGAGACATTCTTCTCACCGTTTAGCTTCAAAGAAGCTTTCAGGGCCACCAGGGCCATTTCAGTGCTTGAGCTGTTTGGGGGATATGTTCATCCATTTTTGGTGATTCAAAATCCTATGTCTGCTATTTTCGACCTTCTGAGTCTAATGGCAGAGGTTTCAGAACCAATTGAGGTCATCTTAACCTCTAAATTCTCCATGCAAGTTTAAAGAGCCATTATGGCCAATTGGGGAAAGTACTGCATAAGATACAATTTCACTATTTAGTGCTTGGGAAAGAGCATGTTTAGCTAATTCCTATCTTTTGATTCTGTATTTACAGTCAGATATGTCTTTTGAGACACTCATATTCTTGTATTAGCCTTTGTAGCATTTTTAATACAAGAGGACAAGTCTAGTTGGAGAGGCTTGGTCCAACAGATGTAGCCTAGAAGGGGTGAACTGCTTTATCATTTTGATGTCTCTATTTGCTGAAGATGATATGCTAAAAAAAATTGATATAAAGTGTTAAACAACAAATATACATAACTTGCATACACACATAATCACCTATTCAGCTGCAGAAAGTTATTTGTCTTATTCCGCAAGACATCAAACTTCAAGTATGTGTATGTCAAAGACTTCTAAGTGTTTACTTTGTTATTTCTTTAGGCAGAGCCTGTCGAGGGCCAAGTAGCCTCTGGAACACATCCTCTCTTTAGAGGTGACATGTTCGGTGAATGCCCCTACAGTCTATCTCTGTATAAGAAATAAGAAGTTTTCACCTTTTTAGAGGTCACTTGGAGTGTAAAACTCACATTTGAAATTATGGAAAATGGATACCTTGCACCCTTAAACAAGACATTCCATTTTCAGATCAGATGGTATAAGAGCGGGTTGAGCATTTGTTTGTGCAAAAGGTGTTAAAGCAATGTAAGAGATTGACTGTTTTATTTGTTGCAAATGGTTGCTTCAATAAGAAGGGGTTTTTTGTTTGACATTTGGTTAAAGCTTGTCATTTGATTGAAAGCTTTGAGAACTCTTATTTGGAAGTTTCTTTTGTTTAATTGACCATTTACATAATGTCAACTTCTTCCACAAGTGAAGGTTCCTCCTTCACAAAATTCTTCAATGATGACATGAAGAATGAGTTCATTGAGGTGAAGGACATGGTGCAGATTCTCATTGAGGATCCAAGAGAAAGTGTTAAGCTTCATGCACAATTGTTGGCTATGAAGGATGAGAAGGAAATAATTCTCCAAAGACTGCATGACATGGAGAAACAACTCCTTCAAGCTCAAGAAGCTTTGTCCAAGAAAATGCATGAGGATGAGGTAAATCATTCAAACTTGTCTTCAGTTTCCTTAATTGAAAAGTGTGTTGGTTCTTTTGAGAAACATACCAGAGGCATAAGGTCCAAGTTGATGTCCAAAATGGGATATGAAGGAAAATGATTGAGAAAACATGCACAAGGTATAGTTGAGCCAATAATGGTTGAGGTAAGGCCTAAGAATTTGGGTCTTGGCTATGGAAAATCTTATAGAGAAAGTTCCAAAGCAGCCATGAAGGCAATTGAAATAGTTCTTGGAAGGAGTTTCATTTCAAGTTCCCTACCTCAAGTTGGTAAAGATTGTATTCTTGGGGAATGCAATAGTTTGAAACATACCTTGCAAGAAGAAGGTGTGCATAAGCATGCCCTTGAACAAGAGAATTGTGAAAGATCTAAAACCACTGAAGGGATTGATGGTGTTCCAAATCGAGCCACTTCTTCGTTTGATTCACCTCCTCATGAAGGAAATAAAGGTGAAAGAGAAAGGTATAAATTTGATTTCAATCATATTTCCTTTGATCATGTAAAGCATGGTAAATTTCCACATAGATATTGGAAAAGAATTGCATGTTCCTTTTGTGGTTTAGATAACCACAATGTTTCTAGATGTTGGAAGAGAATGGCCACATACAGGAAACTTTTGAAGGAAAGGAAGCAAGAAGCCAAAGGTCCATTGGACAAGGCAAATCATGTTGTCAAGAGGATGCACATGTGTTGCACCTACTGCCATAAGCAAGGACATACTGCTAAAAGGTGTTGGACTCTGAATCCAACAATGCTTCCATGAAAGTTGAAGAAATTGGAGAAAGAGTATGGCAAGAATGGGAAGGAAGTTTCCATCATTGATATGTGTCAAGATGACACACATGTTGATATTAATGTGCAATTAAAGGAAGCACCTTTGAAATGGATTGGTAAGAAATGGTTAGAATTCTTATCCAATTAAAGTTGCATGTCTTTTGATTGAATGCAATTCTTTGTTAAAGGAATGCAAGTTGCGCAATAGAAAAGTTGAGTATGAGACTCACTCTATCATAGCGAAAGTTATATTCATTTCAGCTTTGAAAGTACATGTACATGTGATCGAGGATATTGTACTTTTGATTGTACTTAAGAGAAAGTTGAAAGATAAACTGCATGCATGAGAATGATATGCATGAGCAAAGGATCATGATGATTCCTTATTTTAACATGTATGTTGATAACTGAAGGTTGATTACTTTGTTTCTTAACCATGCATGTAATGTAATATTGACTTGGAAAAAGTTAATTTGATCTCCAAGATTGTAAAGAGGAGAAATGATGAAGTGTTTCATCTTTGTAAAAGCCTTCTCATTTGGGAGGCAACTATTCTTCTAGAGCGGAGGTGCCATGGATGGGCATCGTGACAGTTGGCAAGCCCACATGTTCAGAGGAATATTTCAGCTTATACATCAGCAAGTTTCATTGCTGGTTCCTACAATTTTAGATTTGTCTGGCGAAAGAACTTGGTCGGGATTCAACGAGTACTTGGCTTATGCAGTGAAAAGTCGCCATGACGACAGTTAGCAGGGCAGGACATTTTGGCATCAGTATGATCTTTTGGCTGAACAGAAGAGGATATTTTTGTTCCTCAAGTGTTGTACAGTTCAGTTCAGAGATTCAGTGAGCTTTTGGGGACCAAAAGCCTTCTCATTTGGGAGGTGTGATCAGGAGCTCAGGACCAAGTGTCGTAAAATGGTCAAAAATGAAAGTGCTCAGAACTAGCTCGAACCTGAATGATCGGATAGATCTCGTCCTCCTGATTCCGGCGCCATAAATGGTTCAAACAACGGTCACTGTATGAGAAAGTTATGCCAAAAACAAAATCGTCCAATAACCCTTCATTTTTGAATATTTTTCAAAAAAAAAAATATTAAAAAAAGAATATTTTGTAGAATATTCTTTGGAATATTCTGTAGAATATTCCATTTGGGCAGCCAATCACAATTTGTCACGTGGCAGGCCCGGAGTTCGCCACGTCGCCCAAGGTGACATCAGCAACTATGGGCCCATATGGTTAAAAGTTTGGTCAAGTGCGTGGTTTGAACCCACGACCTCCTAACCAACACTACATCGCCTTACCAATGCACCAAGCGGATAAGACTTGTTATGTGGGCGGCATAAACTTATTTTAAAGTTTTATTTTGTGTTGGGTGGAGCTCAAAGGGGGGCAACCCCCATACACGTGACCTTCGCCATTGAACGAGGGGCTCTAGACCCTTAACCGTCGGCACGCTATTCAATGCATAACATCCGACACTCCAACACGTTCACATGCACACTAACTGCAACCCGTAACAGGTGGTCAAACTGGTGGAGGTTTTGGCGGAGCGCCAAATTTGAGCTGGCCCGCCGTATCTGGCGGGCCTATCTGGCCATAACTAAAGTTATGTGGAGTTTTTTTAGGACCAACTGGCAATTGGGAGTAAATGGCCATAACTTTGGCTAGGAAAGTCTGTTTTGGACGAATTTTTTTTTGATTTTGGGTATCTTCGACCTTCTGAAGCCATTGACATAGATTTCACAGCCATCTGAGGTCATTTTCAAGTGTTTTAGCTTCGTGTAAGTTCCAGGACCCACTAGGGCCAAATCAGTTTGAGAGCTGCATTGGGAATTGTGCAACCAGTGAATGTGAAACGAAGGTCATTCCTGAAGTTTTTCAGCATTCTGAATCCATTTATAAAGCTCGTTTTTCCTTTTGAGGCATTCTTCTCACTGTTTAGCTTCAGGGAAGCTTTCAGGGCCACTAGGGCCATTTCAGTGGTTGAGCTATTTGGGGGCTATGTTCATCCATTTTTGGTGATTCAAAAGCCTATGTCTGCTATTTTTGACCTTCTGAGTCTAATGGAAGAGGTTTCAGAACCAATTGAGGTCATTTTCACCTCAAAATTCTCCATGCAAGTTTAAAGAGCCATCAGGACCAATTGGGGAAAGTACTGCATAAGGTACAATTTCACTGTTTAGTGCTTGGGAAAGAGCATGTTTAGCTAATTCCTATCTTCTGATTCTGTGTTTACAGTCAGATATGTCCTTTGAGACACTCATATTCTTGTATTAGCCTTTGTAGCATTTTTAATATAAGAGGATAAGTCTAGTTGGAGAGGCTTCGTCCAAAAGATGTAGCCCAGAAGGGGTGAACTGTTTTATCATTTTGATGTCTTTATTTGCTGAAGATGATATGCTAAACAAAACTGATATAAAGTGTTAAACAACAAATATACATAACTTGCATACACACATAATCACCTATTCAACTGCAGAAAGTTATTTGTCTTATTCCGTAAGACATCAAACTTCAAGTATGTGTATGTCAAAGACTTCTAAGTGTTTACTTTGTTATTTCTTTAGTCAGAGCCTGTAGAGGGCTAGGTAGCCTCTGGAACTCATTCTCTCTTTAGAGGTGACATGTCCGGTGAATGCCTCTACAGTCTATCTTTGTATAAGAAATAAGAAGTTTTCACCTTTTTAGAGGTCACTTCGAGTGTAAAACTCACATTTGAAATTATGGAAAATGGATACCTTGCACCCTTAAACAAGTACATTCCATTTTCAGATCAAATGGTATCAGAGCTCGGGTTGAGCATTTGTTTGTGCAAAAGGTGTTAAAGAAGTGTAAGAGATTGATTATTTTATTTGTTGCAAATGGTTGCTTGAATAAGAAGGGATTTTTTGTTTGACATTTGGTTAAAGCTTGTCATATGATTGAAAGCTTTGAGAACTCTTATTTGGAGGTTTCTTTTGTTTAATTGACCATTTACATAATGTCAACTTCTTCCACAAGTGAATGTTCCTCCTTCACAAAATTCTTCAATGATGACATGAAGAATGAGTTCATTAAGGTGAAGGACATGGTGCAGATTCTCATTGAGGATCAACGAGAAAGTGTTAAGCTTCATGCACAATTGTTGGCTATGAAGGATGAGAAGGAAATAATTCTCCAAAGACTGCATGACATGGAGAAACAACTCCTTCAAGCTCAAGAAGCTTTGTCCAAGAAAATGCATCAGGATGAGGTAAATCATTCAAACTTGTCTTCAATTTCCTCAATTGAAAAGTGTGTTGGTTCTTTTGAGAAACATACCAGAGGCATAGGGTCCAAGTTGATGTCCAAAATGGGATATGAAGGAAAAGGATTGGGCAAACATGCACATGGTATAGTTGAGCCAATAATGATTGAGGTAAGGCCTAAGAATTTGGGTCTTGGCTATGGACAATCTTATGGAGAAAGTTCCAAAGAAGCCATGAAGGCAATTGAAACAGTTCCTGGAAGGAGTTTCATTTCAAGTTCCCTACCTCAAGTTGGTAAAGATTGTATTCTTGGGGAATTCAATAGTTTGAAACATACCTTGCAAGAAGAAGGTGTGCATAAGCATGCCCTTGAACAACAAAATTGTGAAAGCTCTAAAACCACTGAAGGGATTGATGGTGTTCCAAAGGGAGCCACTTCTTCGTTTGATTCACCTCCTCATGAAGGCAATAAAGGTGAAAGAGAAAGGTATAAATCTGATTTCAATCATATTTCCTTTGATCATGTAAAGCATGGTAAATTTCCACATAGATATGGGAAAATAATTGTATGTTCCTTTTGTGGTTTGGATAACCATAATGTTTCTAGATGTTGGAAGAGAATGGCCACATACAGGAAACTTTTGAAAGAAATGAAGCAAGAAGCCAAAGGTCCATTGGACAAGGCAAATCATGCTGTCAAGAGGATGCACATGTGTTGCACCTACTGCCATAGGCAAGGACATACTGTTGAAAGGTGTTGGACTCTGAATCCAACAATGCTTCCATGAAAGTTGAAGAAATTGGAGAAAGAGTATGACAAGAATGGGAAGGAAGTTTCCATCATTGATATGTGTTAAGATGACACGCATGTTGATATCGATGTGCAGTTAAAGGAAGTGCCTTTGAAATGGATTGGTAAGAAATGGTTAGAATTCTTATCCAATTAAAGTTACATGTCTTTTGATTGAATGCATTTCTTTGTTAAGGGAATGCAAGTTGCGCGATGGAAAAGCTGAGTATGAGACTCACTCTATCACAGCGAAAGTTATATTCATTTTAGCTTTGAAATTACATGTACATGTGATCTAGGATATTGTACTTTTGATGGTACTTAAGAGAAAGTTGAAAGATAAACTGCATGCATGAGAATGATATGCATGAGCATAGGGATCATGATGATTTCCTTGTATTTTAAACATGTATGTGTGATTAACTTGAAGGGTTGATTACTTTGTTTCTAACCATGCATGTAATGTAATATTGACTTGGAAAAAGTTAATTTGATCTCCAAGATTGTAAAGAGGAGAAATGATGAAGTGTTTCATCTTTGTAAAAGCCTTTTCATTTGTGAGGCAGCTATTCTTCTAGAGCAGAGGTGCCATGGATGGGCATCGTGACAGTTGGCAAGGCCACATGTTCAGAGGAATATTTTAGCTCATATATCAGCAAGTTTCATTACTCATTCCTGCAATTTTAGATTTTTTTGGCGAAAGAACTTGGTCGGGATTCAACGAGTACTTGGCTTATGCAGTGAAAAGTCACCATGACGACAGTTGGCAAGGCAGGACATTTTGGCATCAGTATGCTCTTTTGGCTGAACGGAAGAGGATATTTCGGTTCCTCAAGTGTTGTACAGTTTATTTCAGAGATTCAATGAGCTTTTGGGGACCAAAAGCCTTCTCATTTGGGAGGTGTGATCAGGAGCTCAGGACCAAGTGTCGTAAAATGGTCAAAAATGAAATTGCTCAAAAATAGCTCAAGACTAAATGAATGGATAGAGCTCATCCTCGCTGCCTGAGAAAGTTATGCCAAAAACAAAATCGCCCAATAACCCTTAATTTTTGAATATTTTTCAAAAAAAAATATTAAAAAAAGAATATTTTGTAGAATATTATTTGGAATATTTTGTAGAATATTCTTTGGAATCTTCCATTTGGACAGCCAATCACAGGTTTCCACGTGGCAGGCCCGGAGGCCGCCACGTGGCCCAAGGTGACATCAGCAACTATGGGCGCATATGGTTAAAAGTTTTGTCGAGCGCGTGGTTTGAACCCGCGACCTCCTAACCAACACTACAATGCCTTACCAATGCACCAAGCGGATAGGACTTGTTATGTGGGCGGCATAAACTTATTTTAAAGTTTGATTTGGTTTTGGACGCGGCCCGAAGGGGGCCAGCCCCCATACACATGACCTTTGCGATTGAACCAGGGGCTCTAGACCCTTAACCACCGGCACGCTATTCAATGCATAACAGCCGACACTCCAACACGTTCACATGCACACTAACTGCAACCCGTAACAGGTGGTCGGACTGGAGAAGGTTTTGGTGGAGCACTAAATTTGGGCTAGCCCACCATATTTGGCGGGCCTATCTGGCCGTAACTAAAGTTATGTGGAGTTGTTTTAGGACCAACTGGCAGTTGGGAGTAAATGGCCATAACTTTGGCTAGGAAAGTCCGTTTTGGACGAATTTCTTTTTGATTTTGGGTATCTTCGACCTTTTGAAGCCATTGGAATAAGTTTCACATCCATTTGAGGTCATTTGCACGTGTTTTAGCTTCGTGGAAGTTCCAAGAGCCACTAGGGCCAAATCAGTTTGGGAGATGCATTGGGAATTATGCAGCCAGTGAATGTGGAACGAAGGTCATTCTTGAAGGTTTTCAGCATTTTGAATCCATTTATACAACTTGTTTTTCCTATTGAGGCATTCTTCTCACTATTTAGCTTCAGGGAAGCTTTTAGGGCCACTAGGGCCATTTCAGTGCTTGAGCTGTTTGGGGGCTATGTTCATCCATTTTTGGTGATTCAAAAGCCTATATCTACTATTTCTGACCTTCTGAGTCTAATGGAAGAGGTTTCAGAACCAATTGAGGTCATCTTCACCTCAAAATTCTTCATGCAAGTTTAAAGAGCCATCAGGGCCAATTGGGGAATGTACTGCATAAGGTACAATTTCACTATTTAGTGCTTGGGAAAGAGCATGTTTAGCTAATTCCTATCTCTGATTCTGTATTTACAGTTAGATATGTCTTTTGAGACACTCATATTCTTGTATTAGCCTTTGTAGAATTTTAATACAAGAGGACAAGTCTAGTTGGAGAGGCTTGGTCCAGCAGATGTAGCCCAGAAGGGGTGAACTGCTTTATCATTTTGATGTATTTATTTGCTAAAGATGATATGCTAAACAAAACTGATATAAAGTGTTAAACAACAAATATACATAACTTGCATACACACATAATCACCTATTCAGCTGCAGAAAGTTATTTGTCTTATTCCACAAGACATCAAACTTCAAGTATGTGTATGTCAAAGACTTCTAAGTGTTTACATTATTATTTCTTTAGGCAGAGCCTATAGAGGACCAGGTAGCCTCTGGAACTCATCCTCTCTTTAGAGGTGACATGTCTGGTGAATTCCCCTATAGTCTATCTCTATATAAGAAATAAGAAGTTTTCACCTTTTTAGAGGTCACTTGGAGTGTAAAACTCACATTTGAAATTATGGAAAATGGATACCTTGCACCCTTAAACAAGTACATTCCATTTTCAGATCACGCACCTCCCCCCACCCCGCTTGAGCGGTTTGGTGGTAGAAGGGAGGGGGGATTCTACTATTAACCTTGGCCATCAATCTGACGATTGACAGTATGGCATTACCACCAATAATGGACCCCTCTATGCGTTAATCCTCAAGCGTGCTTGGTCGCGTGCATTTTCTCTAATGTGCCTGTGGCAACATGTGGCACCATATCTACCACTAGAGTTTCCCGTTGTTTAACAGTTGTCCTCCCACGAATAAAATGTTGTTGCCTTTGCTCCATGGGCTTACATCATCTTGACAACCTCTCCTGTGTGCATGCCTTGGCACTTCTAGGGTAGGCCTCTGTGGGCTAATCTATATAGTGGACTTCCTTGCTTCAAAAACTTTGCCAATAATAAAGCCTACAACTACTACTAACTATGCTCAGAGCTACATTATCTCGCGCTTCCCTTATGTGAATTTATTAAGGTTCTTTCAGAGTTCCATCGTCTAGCTTACGTGTTGTATTGGCTCATCCTTCGGCTAATAAAAAATGATTTCCAACTACTGCTGTCAAAGCCATGCATGCTTGGCCTTCCTTTAGAAATTATATTAACCATCTTCGCTATGTTTGGCAGTGCACCAAACTTAAACATACTTTAAAGGTCTTCCAATAAGTCTAACTCTGCAACTTTGAATTTTAGGGTTCTTATCTTTGACTAACAATAAATTTCAATCCAGGAGGTGATATGTGAACTTCCACATACCATTGGAAATCCTTTTCAAAGCTCTTTGTTGGAAATATTGAGAGGTGGGGTGAATTAGTATTCCTTTCGAATTGTTACTTTTACCAATTAGATCACTTATATTTAGAACACAAAATGAACAATAGGAATAAATGTTTTTATTAATATAATCTTTACAATGAATCAAGTACAATGTATATAGGGCTCCAACCTTAAATGAAGACACCGATCTTCAAACTCCCAGGCTCTAACCTGTTTCCAAGCACCAATTTGGACTTTTCATGAGGCTCCAACCTCTAGGGCACCAACCCTATCTTGTCAAGGCACCAACCTTGGATTTAGGAGCACCAACTCAAAGGACACCAATCCTTCCAATTCTGAGGCACCAATCCCAAGGGCTTTGACCGTATCTTGTCAAGGCACCAACCTTGGATTTAGGAGCACCAACGCCAAGGACACCAATCCTTCCAATTCTAAGGCACCAACCCTAAGGGTTCCGACCCTATCTTTCAAGGCACCTACAATGTTTGTTCGAGGCTCCAACCTTCAGGGCACCAACCCTCTGGGCTCCAACCCACTGCTATATTTTGTCTATATATGTTTGATAGTAATTCTCTGATCCCAAAATCTTCTTCACTGAATTGTGTTAATCTACAGTTTCACTATAGTATCCATGCTATAAAATCAATGACAACCTTGTCTCGTAGAAGGTGTCATTGTTGCTCTTCATTTCATCCAAGCAAAATCTTCAAGTCACATCATGATGACTAACACATCATGGTCTTCAATAGTCTCTTAATGACTTCAATGTACCTTCAATGAATTGTACTAAGCTCTGCACACACCAACTTTCTATTTCAATCCTCTGTTCTAACTATCGTGGTAACTGTTTCACAAGTACGCTTCAAGAGTAACTTCTTTAGAAGAATGAATGTCGCAGCTTCAGGTTGTGCACACAATTATAAAAACAACCTTGTCTTATGCAGTCTCTTTAACAGATCGTGGGCTGTGCTTCTACAAATTCATTATAAGTCCGAACTTTTAATGATTAACCCAGTCAACAGAATGCTTTGACCTTCGTCTTCCACTGGACCTTCAACTTCTTCTTTTTTTTCGACCTTCGACTTTCTTTCTACTGTTCCTTCATGTTCATGAGTTTTGAACTATTGTTCTATTCTATAATTGATGCACATGACCGATAGTCAGAAATGAGGCACCTTAAATTATATTTTACGGGTTTCACTAATGACTGGAAAGACACATTTATTGGAGGGAGGCTGACTTGTATATTAAAATATATTGAAGAGTCTTTCATCCACAGACTTAATTATTCACGGAAACTGTATAAGAGAGGCTATAACCACAGGGAGATCCCACATGTCGTGTCACTACCTTAATCAAAATCACAACTTTTAGAGGCCTTTTACAAGTCATGCCCATAACATAGCCGATGGCTAATTTCCCCTACTGGATGCAATTTTATATTAAATTGTTTTGATAAACCCGTTGGGTCCACCACTTTATCGCAATCGTAGTTTCGTAAGACTCCCGCAATTGCAACTTTTTTAAAATCCACATTAATAGAGGTCCCCACACGTGACGTCATGGCTTAATCCCGCGATCGCAAATTCACAAGAATCCCGCAATCACAACTTTCAATAACACCGATATTCACATATCACCCCATGGCAGATGCGATATTTAATAAATTATTTTAATAAGTCCGTTGGGTCCACAAATCTATCACAATTGACAGTTTGACATTCCTTTGGACTTTGCGATTATTGCGGATGCAATATTTAATTAAGCCATGCTATAATGGTGCAGTAGGTCCGCAATGCTATCACAATCAGTGGTTCAGGGGTTTATCACAACCGACAATTCAGGGTGACAACCCTTTATGATTTGTGTAACTTTCGATACTCGGATGCGATACTACATAAAGGTGTATTTTAATGGAGCTGTTGGGTCCGCATATTATATCGCAACTGACGTTTTAAAATTACATCCCTTTAAGACTTGCGATGTGAAGGTTCCGATACAACGGATGCGATATTGCAATAGGGTAAGTTATAATGGAGTAATCAAGTTCGCAACTCAATTCGCAATCGGAAATTTTGTGCAGTGGCATATAATAAAGTTGTCGATGTGTTTTGTGGTCTTTAAATATTTTCATGGTTTATTACTGTTAACTCCTTTATTATGGCTCCTCTTCCAATAGCTCTACTCCTCCAACGTAATTTTCCTATTTGTTCTTCTGATAGCACTTACCCTTGGGCATATATGATAACCTACTTCTCTTGCTTTGATAACTTGCTTCTTTGATGGGTTTCGATAAACTCTTCATCTTACTCTTTGGCTTCACGATGGATTCTCCTCTTCACTCTTTCTCTTTCTCTTCTAATGGTTTTCGATATCTTTCCTCCTGTGTTCCACTATTTATATTACGTCTGTATTCAATCGTTGGATCCTCCATGAGAAGTATTAAGATCAATGGGCATCAATAGGAAACATCATGTATTAAATGATTTTCCATTACAAACACTGCTATATTGACATCAATGACAACCTAGATTAACAATCTCCCGCTTTTTCATTGATGGAAATATTCTTTTTCTCTCCCCCTTTGACATCAATGGCAAAGGAGTGCACAAGGACTCCCCCTATCGAACTGATCCTCTTATCAAAATACTCCCCCTATCATGGTGCTATTCTTATTGCTCAAGATAGAAGGATTGTTTTCCGTATTCTCTTGTCTTCCATAGTCAGATTTAAGAGGTCTCAATAGTCCGAAACAAGAAAAAAAAAAGCCACTGAAATTGTCTTTCTAGCTATCTTTCTTCAAATCCGAGTTCCTCTATATTTCTGTGATTCTCCTTAAGTCAACACCATTCAATATTTTAACATTATTGCATTCGGATGAAATGGTGAGAGATTGTGCCCCATTGTTGCTATTTTCCAAAGTGACCAACATTAAACTGAGCTTATATTTAACTGTGCAACATCTTCTTTCTATAGTACTTTTGATGAGCCATTTTTCTTTGTGTTTGTTATGAAACTAGCTCACAAAAAGATAAAAAAGATAGATCAATGCCTTAGAATTTATCCTCTTTGAGGGAGCAACCTCCTTTACATTACACAAATGAATAATTCTTTGATGATACAAATGAAAAGACATCCTTTCTATATATAGGAGCCTAAGTGGTCATAATATAATCAGAGCCGACATAACAATAATAATGTAAGGGCACAATAATAACAATAGTGAGATTTTATGGGACTCAATAGTAACAATATGGGCACTACATGGGTATATCAATATAATAAGGGGATTGTACTAATAACAATAAGGGGTTACACTAGTAGTATAGGGGCCTAACATGCCCCTCTCCTTCAATTTGGATCAGATTGGTGACATTGGAAAGAGGATGCAGAGGGCTACTGTAGATTGCAATTTCAGAACTTAAAGATCTGAAAGTACAGAGTTATAGTCGTTTCAAGATCGAGATCCTAAAATCAAGGAAAAGCAAAATGAGGAATTTTGATGGCAAGGATCTGGTAAATTGGATAGTTCAGATGGAGCAATATTTTGATCTACATGGTGTACCACTGTTACAAAAGGTATGTATTGCATCTTCATATTTAGAATCGGATCAATTTTTATGGTATAAGGGGCTTTGATCTCGTAAAAAACTTGTTACGTAGTCAATTTTCACGGAGGAAATGATAGCACATTATGAGGATACAAAGAGAAACACCTTCTTTAGAGCAACACCACAATAATTGGAAAGAGTAAAAGGGCTTTGTTACATAATGGAAATTAAAATTATGGCAACAAGGAAGTCTACCCCTCACAACTATAAAGATGGAAGTGTTTTTTCTCCTAGCCTTCCAACACCTACAAGGGTTACACCACAACAATTGGAAGAAAAAAGAGAAAAAGGGCTTTGTTACAATTGTGATAGCAAATACACTAAAGGTCATAAGTGTGCTAAGAAAAAAATATTTTACATAGAGTATGAAGAGGAGGAAGAAAAGGAGCAAGAAAGGTCAAAGGAAGAGGATATGCTCCAGGAACAAAGCCTAGATAAAGAAGAAATGAATCCAACTATATCTTGTAATGCATTGGCTGGAATTACCACTCCTCAAACCATCAAGATAGAAGGACAAATCAAGAAGAAAAAGGTAATAGTGATTGATTCAGGAAGTACCCACAATTTTATTCATTGTAAGGTAGCAAAAGAATTGAATTGCTTCCTATATCCAGCACCAGAGTGTCAAGTGATGGTTGCAAATGGAGGAAC
>APFE031676303.1:0-14063 GCA_000404065.3 Pinus taeda | reverse complement strand
AAAATATAAAAAAAAAATTAGAGAATTTTTTATGTGGTTTTTCCCATAAAACAACAAATTTTCCCCAAATCCCTCTTTAAATAATCAAAATAGAAAGAAAACTAACCTTTCAAATGCAAAAAACTCTCGTTAAATGTGTTATCAATGACCTTTCAAATGCAAAAAACTCTCGTTAAATGTGTTATCAATGACAATGCAGCTCCTCTGCAAAATCGCTCTAAACTTTTGAACAAGACCCAAAAGACTTGATGTGATGTGATGAATAGAAACAATGAATGTTATTTTATAGTGATGATCGTGAGATTGCTTTAGAGTTTCTCGAATATGGGATTAAACTTAAAATTAAAAAAAAAAATAAAAAATAAATAAATAATAGTTAATATTACAGGTTTAGGTTAGTTTTCCTTCATTGTGGGATAAAAAATAAAATAATTAATTAGAAAATTAATTTAGTTACATAGTCAATGCAATGCATTAATTTCGATGAAATGCATTAAACAAAAATTTCTATCGATATTTTGAATATAAGGTAGGGTGAATTTTTTCAAGACCAAAAGTTTAGTAATATGTTTTCAAGTAAAATTTAGATGAAAATTTTGGAGAGAAATATTTCAAAAACGAAATTTTTAGAGGGAAAATTTTAGGGGCAGAACTTTAGAGGGAAATTTTCAATCTCTAAGTTATAAATTGTCATTGGGAAAAAGTGCATTTGTATCATTTGACATCTTCTAGCTGAAGGTCATGGATTCTTCTGATAACGAAGTTTTTCTTTCTTTAGCATCGACATCTTCGTCATGCAACAACTCTATTCATTTTGATGAATGTAACAAGAATTCTTTCATTATGAATAGAGAGACAAATTTTCCACTTAGTCTTAATCACAAGGATGATGAGAGAAACATTGATGAAGGGCAGCAAAGGAATTTCTTGTGAATAGAGAATTGATTTTCCACTTAGTCTTAATCCTAAGGATTATGAGAGCACCATTGATGAAGGGCAGGATGAAGAATTTTTTGTGAATAGAGAGTTGATTTTTCCACTTATTCCTAATCCTAAGGATTATGAGAGCACCACTGATGAAAGGAGGGGATGAAGAATTTCCAGAGTCAAATTTTCCACATAGTCTTAATCCTAAGGATTATGAAAGTAGCACTTATGAAGGGGGGATGAATAATTTCCAGAGTCAAAGTTTCCACATATTCCTAATCATAAGGATTATGAGAGCATCACTAATAAAGGGGGGATGAATAATTTCCAAATTCAAAGTTTCCACATAGTCCTAATTCTAAGGATTATGAGAGAACCACCAATGAAGGGGGGGATGAAGAATTTCCAGAGTCAAAGTTTACACATAGTCTTAATCCTAAGGATTATGAGAGAACCATTGATGAAGGTGCGGATGAAGAATTTCTAGAGTCAAAGTTTCCACATAGTCCTAATCCTAAGGATTATGAGAGCACCACTGAGGAAGGGGAGGGCGACGATGAACAATTTCCAGTAAATAGAAATTCAAAATTTCCACTTATTCCTAATCCCAAGGATTATGAGACCACCATTGATGAAGGGGAGGATGAAGAATTTCTTGCAAATGATGATTTAACTATGAATAAAGAGTCGTATTTTCCACTTACTCAAAACCTTAAGGATTATGCGGGCACTAGTTCTGAAGGGGAGGATGAAGAGTTTCTTGCAAATGATAATTTTAGAGGCAAAGATGTGAATAATGCATTTTCTCTAAGTGAGTGTTTCAAAGGCACTCATGGTGATGACGAATTGAATCCTCCAAGGGAGGTTTTCAAGAGCAAGGATGAATATGGTGAAGAATTTCGTCTGAGTCCAGATTTCAAAAGCACAGAGGTTTGTAGTGAAGAATTTATTTCAAGTGAGGATGGTAATGAATATTTTCCAAGTAATGATGGTGATGAATTTTCTAACTATGTTCAAAATGATCATAGTAAGTATAATATTCCTCCTAATGATGATGAAAATGCTTCTACAGAAAATAATGAAATGATGGAGACGTTGCAAGAAAATATTGTATCTAGGAGGAGTAGACCTTTTCATATTAATCCAAAATATTTGAGTTATACAAGGTTTAGGACAAAATATATCACAGTAGAAGTTCTATCGGTGATCTAATTTCAAGTGAATGTTGTCAAAATGATTGCTTGAAACATATGGATTTTAAGTTTGCTTTGGAGCAAAGGAAGAGATATTTGTCAATGAATAAAAGCATGCAAAATTCATTTTTAGTAGATTGCATGCAATCTACACTAGTAGGTTATGACTATCATATTGATCTGTAGAAAGGCTTTCAAAATGTTGCATTCAATTGGTAATTATCATTTGTCAAGAATCCAAGAAAGACTAGAAAAATATCCAACATATTATTCAGAAGTATGTTATAAAAGAGAGGTTGGACCATCAACAATTACCGCAATGTCATGGATGAAAGACTTCTTTTCCAAGCATGGAGAGTGTATGTCAAATAAAGACACAATACATATTCCAGATAATTTCTCGAGACGATAAATATACAACTTATATAGAGAATATGCAGAAGGTGTTGAAGGAGATGGTAATTTTATTACATATTCATATTTTACAAGGAAATGGAAGAATGAATTCAAGAATGTTCGTATTCCTAAGAAAAAAAGGATGGGGGTTTGCAATACATGTGCTTCTCTTAAATAAAAAAGGGATAAATTTCAAGGGGCAAAAATATGTATGCTTTCATAATATTATTTTTAAAAATGGGATAGCTATCAACTAAGAAAATATATTTATTAATAGATTTTTTGTTTTATTTTATGTGCAGATTCCATTGTCAAAGCACTTCAAGAGCATTGCAATCAGCAAACAAGTGAAAGACAAAAATTGTATAAGCATCGAAAGAAGTGTTATGATAATTCAAATAAATATTTAGGTTTGATAATTGATGGTATGGACCAAAAGAAAACACTTTTGACACATTTTTTCTGCACACCAAAAAATTTACAGGAAGAAAATTGTATTTAGTTTCACTTGGTTGGTTGTATGGACTTTAATGAGAAGATGCTGCCAAGGGTTTACTTCATAGCTCCAAATATCCACAATGATGCAAATATTACCATAACTATAATCCATGATGTGCTTTCTCATTGGTCTGGTATTCTTCCTGAAGTTTTGTATCTGCAATTAGACAACACAAGTCATGAAAACAAAAATCAAGTTCTATTTGGATATCTAAACATGTTTGTTCAATTGGGAATTTTTAAAAAGGTAAAGGTTGGTTTCCTTTTCGCTGGGAACTCATGACCATATTGATCATATGTTTATTTGTTTTCCAATAACATTGAGGAAAGATGTTGGGGTTGCCATCATTAATTAAATGTATTAAGAAATCATACATTCTAGAGCCTGCTTTTCATGTGCTAAAAGAAACTATTGACATGCGAAAGTTTATTATGGGATTGCATGGTGAGGATAAATGCATTGAACAACTTAATGACATTAACTTCTAGCATCAATTTCGTATCTAAAAAATTGATGGAAAAACACTTATATGGGGCAAGAAGTATTCAACTGTTGCAGAATGGGGGCCGTCATCAAGTTTAGCATTTTTTAAGTTCATTCCATATCATCCAATATTTTCATCAAAGATAATATTATTACAATCAATTTTTGAGTTCCATAATGCATGAAGACATAATAGAGAGATAAATTATTCTGAATGCATGGAATAAATAAAAAGATGTATTAGAGATACATATGAGTGCTTTGATTTTGCTGATTTAGTTTGGTGGGAGTCTTTTTTGAATGATCAAAGTGATATCATTTCAAGATCAGGAAATGAAGATACACTTATGAAGACTGCATTTATTTGGTTGCAAAATATGCCAAATGAACAGGAGGAAAGGCACATTGTTGAACAACAACAATCTCAAAGCATTATTAATTCTCAATAGGAAGAGGAAAGAGAAATCTATATTGGTTCTAGAAGATCACATGCACAACGTGAATCCATGGAGATTCTATAACAGGATGTTAAGGAGGGTTGCATGATAGCATTATTAGTATATGGAGATCCACTTGGCTATCAATTTTGGGTTGCCAAGGTTTTAAAGGTCATTAAATAAAATTAAGATATTACAGTTGTTGAGGTAAATTGGTATGCCACAAATACCCACCCATTCAATGGTGTGTACAAGCCAGAAATGGTAGTTGATAAACAAATTTGGAGAAAGAGAAAAAGAAAGGGTACAAATATAAATCGTTGCCGCACAGGCCTCTTAAATTGGAGCATGTTGACATACTTGTCTATGACTTCAATTTAACAAAGAGAGGAACTCTTCGCTTAAAGACCATAGAGATTTTTGAGAAGTTTCTACCAGAGGAAACAATGTTGAGATGGAAGTCTGTTGAACCTAGTTGTAGATCTAGAAGACTTTTGAAACCTGAAATAGTGGGCATGCATGTTGACTCAGATGGGGCTCTAGTTGATGAAAGAGAAGAATATGGGTCATCTTCATCTGCATCCAATCATTCATCTGAAGATGTAGATTCTAATGGTGTGCCAGAACCTATGGATGGTTTTGAATAAATGTCTAAGACATTTTATGTAAATGATGTTTGCATGGTAACTTGAAATAATATTTTGACTTCCATATGATATTACATGAAGTTATGAGTCATTGCTATGTTTGTTGGATTCTATGTTTTAATTATGAAGAATTCATCTCTTTAAAGATGTTTGCATGGTAACTTGAAATAAATATTTTGACTTCCATATGATCTTACATGAAGTTATGAGTCATTTCTATGTTTGTTGGATTATAGGTTTTTATTATGAAGAATATATATCTTTAGAAATGTTTGCATGGTAACTTGAAATAAATATGTTGACTTCCATATGATCTTACATGAAGTTATGAGTCATTTCTATATTTGTCAGATTATTTGTTTTAATTAAAAGGAATTAATATCTTTAGATATGTTTGCATGGTAACTTCAAATAAATATTTTGACGTCCATATGATCTTACATGAATTTATGG
Source organism: Pinus taeda (assembly GCA_000404065.3). NCBI lineage: Eukaryota > Viridiplantae > Streptophyta > Pinopsida > Pinales > Pinaceae > Pinus > Pinus taeda. The sequence continues at coordinate 9,028 of APFE031676303.1, read as the reverse complement.
GTCATTTCTATGTTTGTTGGATTATATGTTTTAATTATAAAGAATTAATCTCTTTAGAATATCCACAATGCAATCAGGAGGGCTTCACTGCGGGAGCAATATCATACGACGTGGGTTCATATTTGGGGATATATATTGAAGAAAAAATGACATAATATATTGGGGGATATATAGGGGGTAAAGGGTTTTCATATTGACAAATATAAAAAATGGAGCTTAAAGTTAATGAGAATATATAAAGGTGTATAAAAGATGTTAATGAAAAAATAGATGCCTACAATATCTAGTGAATCCCCAGTGAATGTAATAATGAATTACAAAATAAAATATATGTGATGTTCAATCTACGAAAGTTGATATTTTGATTAAAAGTAAATAAATATTAGAAATTAATGTTGATATAGTGATATTTCCATGATATTATTTATTATTATCATTTGGTATAAGATAGTTTTAAAAATGTTGAAAATTTAATGCCTCATTAAAAGGGACACTTCATTTTGATAGTTGATTTTTAGATTTTTGTTGCAATAAGATAAGTTGTCTTAGGCTAAAATTTGAAAAGAGTTATAGTTTTAGCCTTTGAAATAAAAATTACTCTTGGAATAATGAATCTTTCATTTACTTGTTCTTTTTTAAGAATTGTTTTAGTCATATAATTTGTCCATAATTTCATAGTTGAAATATGTTAAAAACTTAAGATTTTTAATTCCATTGTTGAAATTTTATCAAAATCTTAAGGTTTTTTTTAGTTATGATATTTTATCTTTAAAGCTATTGTTGAAAACAATTACAATTTCAAGGTTTTTTAGAGTCAAGGTATTTTATTTTAACAACATGGATGGAAAGTGTTGGAATTATCACGATTTGAGACATGATATTGTATTTTTAACATCATGTTCGAGAATTGTTGGAATTTTACAGTTTTTCAAAGTCCTAATATTTTATCTTAAATAATTTCATTCCTAAAATGTGTCAAAATTGTAGCCCAATTTTTTTTTTTATGATTCCAGCATCAACACTTATTTTTTTGAGGGTGTTTTTTTCATCCATTTTGCAAAAAAAGAAATGGTTTTTACTTCCATTTAAAAGATGTTGAAAATTTACCCTAAAAAGAACATTGTTCCGACATAAACAATTTTCATTTCTGAGTTTTTTTTCATGTTTTTTGGGGGTTTTGGGGCTAGAGTACCCATTTTGAGGTAATAGTTCCCATTTGATCAATAACTATGTTTGAAGTGAGGCTAGAAGAATTTCCTCAAGGAGGCTCCCAAAATTTCAAAGGACTTGTGGACTAAGGCTCCCAAACTCCCAAAGGGCTTGTGGACTGAGGCTCCCAAACTCCCAAAGGACTTGCCAACTAAAACTTCAAGTGAGTGGCTAAATAATTAAAAACTTTAATTACTTCTAGTTGTTAATAACTACCAATAACAATATCATGCAATAAACATAGGTGATACCAAAACTGAATTTTTTCAATTAAATGTCAAGGCCAACAAAAGGACACCCTCTGTAATTAGAAAATATGTAGATGTGAACTTATCGTGTGTTTAGGTGACTTAAATTTGCTTAGCAACACATAGGCCTTTAAATAAAAAATGTTATGTTATTATAGGATATAGTTGATTGAAAGATATCAACCATGTCATCTCAAACACTTGAAAAAAAAACATATAAACTATCAATATTTTGAAATGGTCAATGGTAAACATGGTTAATGGTAAATATTGTATCATAGATTCAGAATATTTTTCAAAATTTTCCTAACCAACTAATGTGGATATGATGTGTTAAATAAGTTTATTAAATACATGTACTGCAACTCAACCTTTTATGAGTGCACTTTAGCTACCTAATTGAATCTGATAGAAAAACAATATATGAACTTTGATCTAACTATAAAGTGACTTTTAAATCCCAAATGTCTAAAAGGAATTATTTTTTGGTCCCAAATGTGTAAAAAAAGGTTGATAAAAGTATGACAAACTAGTGGATCAAATTTAAAGATATAGAACAAATTCAATCTAGTTGTATGATTTATTTTATATTAATGTATAATTCAAAATATATTTAAAAAACAAATTTCAATAGAGACATGGTCAATAGAAAGTGAAGCAATCTAGTCTTTTGTCTACTTCATAAAACCTCTGAAAAAATTTAGAAAACTTTTGAAATGTTCCTTACGCTGGACAAACAGATCTTGAAAATGTAACCCCATACATAGTGTTAGACCTCACTGGCATTTTAGTGCACATAAAACACCACCCTAAAAATTCTATACTCTTGATCACAAAAACAAAATTGTGACATGATGTTGAAATTGACATAAAAATGACTCAAAATGCACATACATTATCTTGAATCCCTTCTAACAAACATGGTTATCCATTGCATTGTGAATTAAAGGTGATATGAGATTACTTATACTATGAAATGTTGGATTTAAATATTTTTCTTATAAGAGTTCTTGAATCTTAATGTAGAGCATTTTAATAAATCCTTTGGAGTTATGGTGTTGTGCATTACCTTCATTTTGAACATATTCTAAAATATTGGCCTCTTTGGAATCTCCCTAATGATAACATATGATAAAAAAGAAATGTCAATAAAGAAACAAAATTGCATAAAAAATTTACTTCTTTCTTCTATGTTATCGTTTCCTATGCTAAAGCCTTACGAAGTTTCCTTTACAACACGTGGTACAATTTCTAGTAATAATGAGCATAGATCCATCTTAAAAAGGATCTAACATGAGCGGAGAGGGATCTAATCTTTTTCACGTGCAATTTTTTTTATGAGAGGACATTATTTAAATGTTTTTAAGATATCCTCATGATGAACCACACAAGTTCTTGTCCTGATGATAAACCATACAGTTTAGTTCGAAACTGATAGACATAAATATTCCCAAAAAAAATAAAATATTCAAAAAAAAATCAATCAATAAACAAAATGTAAATTATTGAAAACACCTAAATTTGATTCATCGATTCTATGATTTCCAATTCCCCATACAATCTCCATTTCATTGGACCACTTGTAAAAATTGAAAAGCATTCAAATCAAAGATCCGAAATGAAATATAATCACTTATATGTAACATAACAAAATAAATATAACATACCTTTATCTAAAAAAAATTAAATACATATTAAGTTATCAAGATATAACCTAACAAATTAAATAAGCATGCCTACATCTAAGAAATTAAATATAAGATCCCTTCCGACTTATAAATTTACAATTATTAGACACTATATATTAACAAATTCTAACTTCTAATCTGAAACAATCTCTGCAAAATTCCTCTTTCCATGACATGCCAAGAACCTTTCATGGAACACAATCCCTCCATGTAATTCAATTGCTGAAGAATCCTATTACAACTAATAAATTCCACATCTATATACAATTTTATTTAATAAATATGCCAGCCAGGACCCTATAATGAAAACGCTAGCGAAAACCCTATGAAAAGAAACTGCACAAATTTCTCTACTAAGAATATATACAGTCTATAGTCCTTTACAAAGCCGTTTTAAGCCCTGCAAAAAAATTGCAGAAGTAACCAACCAGTCTGGGGTGGAAAGACTAATCAACGGAAATTTCATCTCGCCAAAATGGATAGTATCTCTTTACCCAAGCGCCATGGAGGACGGGGACTTATGGATTTAAGGATCTTTGGCCGAGCGCTTCTATGTCGAACGCTATGGAGAGGTATCTATGGCGAAGGTCCTTGGAGTAACACAGTTAAATTGAAATACATGAAAGGTAAATGTCTGGAATTTTGGTACAGATCGAGGTTGATAGGGATAAAGCATGGTTCTGCTATTTGGCTTAGTCTACGGAAGATTGAGCAGTACTTTTTAAAGAATTTGAAATGGAGAATTTTCTCTAGTAACAGAATTCTAATTGGCATTGATCCCATTTTGTGTGGTCATAGTGACATTATCATCCCTAGAATCTATTATCTTTTCTTCACAGGAGTGGTATCTTCACATGGGATAATCTCATATCTGCTTGGCATGGCTTTACCCCTATATGGAAGGACACAAGCGACCTGTGCTTACCGGATAATCTGGTCGTGTCATGGAAAACTATTATAGATGCTCTTGGTAGCCATGGGTTTTCTCGCTTCGGGATGGTGGATCATCTTACATGGTTTGTGCCAAACGCTCAACTGTCGGCGTGGGTTAGAGACATATACACAGACATGATCCATTCGAAGGTATCTCCTACATGTGAAAAGTTTCCTGTGGTCTTTTGGAAGGCGGGATGCCCACTAAAAATTATCTACTTTGCGTGGCTGGTGTTCTACAACAAGAATTTTACTTGGGATAATTTAAGGAAAAGAAGCTGGCACGGTCCTAGCAGATGTTCGATATGCGAATCTGCTGAGGAGTCAAATATACACATGTTCTTCCAATGCAACTCTACGCGACAAATATGGTATGATCTGGCTTATTTTTATGGTTTTCCTCACGTTGATTTTGTTTCTACCCATGCAACATTCGAATGGTGGAGCAGGCAAAGAGTTCCACGGCGTTTTCTTATCCTAATTTTTCTATGGTGCGCCTGGAAATGGCGGGACACAAAAATTTTCAACGGCTCAAGGGATCCCGTTAAGTCCATCCTGCAAAACATTTTCACCACCTGGAACACAGTCTATGGAAGCATGGATGGTTGAGATCTCTTGTCTTGTACTGGATCTCTCTCCTCCTTTTTCCTATTTTTGTATGCCTTCATGTTTATTTCTGCTGGGTTTTTTGGTCCCAACCTCTGTCGTTGCTCCCACAACGCCTTTTGTTTGTTTCGGTTTCAGTTTATCAGTACTATGTGTAATGATCTGATTTTGATTTTGTATATATGTCTCTTATGGACCTTTGAAGACGTATCTGCCCTCTTCCTATGGGTGATACATGGGCCACTTTGTGTACAATTTCGAAGTTTTTATATTGTCTTAATATAAAACAATGATGCTTTTTTCTCTCTAAAAAGTAAAAATTTATGATATTATCTGCACATACATTCATTCAGAACACAGGCGGCGTTCATGGACTCCTTAAATGAACAGTTGCAGCACCCTCCCTCTTGAAAACCCAAATTCGGAGAAAATTATCGAAATAATAATTATTCCATGTGCGCCCGGGGAAAACAAAGAGCGGGAGTCCCTCATTATATTAATATATTGTATTTAAATTGTACGACTTGGGGTTTGTCCATTTCATTGAAATTGTCTTTTGCACTTTTTTATTTCAAATGTGACGTAACGGTGATTTTTTTCCCCAAATGAAATAAAAACGTTACACAGATATCTATTTGTAAAGTTAAACGCTGATGTGTAACTAAAATTAATGTTTTTTTCCAGTAAGAAAAAAGCTATATTATATTCATAATATTTTTTGATAATACTACATCTACTAGATATAATTATCAGATGTGAACCTATTTATGCCCTGTAGGCCCATGATGAGAAATATCATGATAAATATCACAAAAATATACCTAGATATTGGCTTGCAAGCCATTAGATTGATAGATATCTGCTTCAAATCACCAAGAAAAAAGCAAAATCCATCTCTAGATTATACAGTATTATTTAGAGGCCTTTTGTATAAAGCAACTGTGATGAGAATGATTGACAAAAAAAGAGAAAATATAAAAGGGTTCATGCTACATACCAGAGATGTGGAGAAAAGAGATAACATGTTATGTACCCGACAGATAGAAGTCATGTATATTGTGCCGAACATCTCCCACTGTTATGGAAACCTTCCATAATTCATTTGGTGAAGAAAGGCCTTCTTTAGAGAGAGCATCTGCCTCTTTGTTAAAAGCTCTATCGATATGTTGAATAGAATAATCCTTACATGATTTCCAGATAAAGGCTATTCTGTCCAACCACCCCACAAGATTGATATTTTTGATGAAGTGGACATATTTTACATGATCAATTACCACCTTGGAGTCTCCATAAATATGCAAACCCTGGATGTTTAAAAAGTCACTAAGGCTCAAGAGTCCCGCCAAGGCCATAGCCTCTGCTTTATTGTTCATCCCTTTCCCACCGTGCCAAGAGATTTCAATATGCTGGTCCTCACATGGAATAATAAGAACCCCACATGCACAGAAACCATTCATTGCCATACTATCAAAGTAAGCACGTGGAACAATTGAGGGCTCCATCTTATTTCCAAAATGCTTCCTATAACTATGAAGAGTATTTGGGGATCTGCAGACGGAAAGTTGAGATAAAATGGAATCAAGTACATTGGAATAGCTTTCCTTGCTGTTTTCGAAAAGTGCTCTATTCCTCCATTTCCATATAGCCCAAATGGAAAACAACGGAATAAGTCTCCAAACTGTTTTCATCTTACTCCACCATTGAAAAGTGTCCTTTATAGATGGGAAAGAAATCCTATTAAAACCAAAATGATCAGCAAGACACTTCCATATCTTCAGAGAATAGGGGCAAATGAGGAAAATGTGATTTGCAAATAGGACAGATTGTTAGCTTGCTCCAATTCCTTTTTTATAGGTTATCCCACATTAAATTCTTATTGTGGAAAACCAGCCAAGCAAAATAAAATAATCTTGATAGGGCAACTCAATTTCCAAAAGGTTAAGGGGAAAATGATATCAGGGGGGTTTGAAATGTCCAGCTAAAGTTGGTTATAAATATCTTTTACATAAACTGAAGACCTCCCCTTGTAACCTTTCCAAATTAGTTGATCCACCTCCTCTGTTATGAAAATACCCCTGTTTCTCATAGACCAAATGACCTTATTCAATTGAGGAGCTAGTTCAGCATTGAGATCCAACATCTCAGCCAATTTCCATATAGGAAGGGATCCCATCCATCTGTCAATGGCCTGGTCCCAAAAAAAGATCCCTTTTTGCTGTAAGGACCAAAGTAACTGTTGGTACCATTTCATTGCCATCCTTTTCTTCTAGAAATCCATCAATTGTCTATATTTTTCTCCCATAAACCCCTCATAGTCCATTGAAATTGATTAATCAAAGCATTATAGTTGTTAATTTACATTAAATTTAATTTGTGAATTTTTATGTTAAAAATTAGAAATTTTCAACAAAAATTACAGGATGTCATGACTTCCTGTAAATGGTTTATGATGTGACACGTGGCATGGCAGGAAAATCAAAACAAAGGATAGGAACGTGATTTGGAATCTACATACATGGTGAAAGATCTATTCAACAACAAATCTAAAGCTCCTGGATACATGGTCAATGCTAGTCAAACCCAGCCTCTTTGGTCACAAAGGCAGCAAAAAGCCATAGTTTCCCAAACTTATTTCGTTTTGCTTTTGGAAATCAGTTTAGATTAGAAAGGACAAAAATCACTCTTTTGTAAAAGCAGAAACATCTGCATAATGTATGTACATTCGATTTAGAGGGAAAGTTAGTAAATATAGGATAGGGGACAAGCAGATAAAAGACTGCGTATTGTATTGTCCAGAACGATTATTATCTTTGTGTATTGTTTCCATAACATTGCTATTGCATGTGATTTCGATTTCCATAACTTAATTACAGTCATTGTTTTACTCCTACAGTGCTTATGCGTTAACATTCTCATCGCTTGAAGTTTCTTAAGTGTGCCATTGAAGCGTGGACGGGCCCTACGTGGAGATTGGCATACTTTTAATTTCGTTTCCATAGCGTTTTTGAATCTGAAAAGTGTGCATAGTGTTTAATGTTATTTCCTTGTCTGTGAGTTTATCGATTTGATTAGAAATTATTGAAAATAATATTCATGGTGATAGCTTGAGAATTTGATTGCTAGATCATTGAATAATATCTTGTAAAATATTTGATCGATCATTAGATTTCAAAACATCTATGTGGACTCCGTTTTCATGCATTTAAAATTTCAGTGTGCTTTTGATTTTCATGAATGCTTAGTGTATTAGCTGGAAAGAGCTTTTGTGGATAATATCCTTGTAAGAGGGTTGAAAACACAGTCTAGCAATACATTGTTTCTTTAGAACAGTTAGATAAATTAGATTATCTGAGTGTTAAGGTGTGAGAGGAAATATATTTCAATCTCCTGTAAAGGAGTGCTGTAGCCTGTCACATCAGACACTTAGTTAGGTAGATGAGATCCTTTTATGTCTATAGACTTTAGACACGTGCCTCTAACTTTACCTATCTTGGTTGATATTAAATCTAGTCTAATCTAGCACCCTAGATTGGCCACTACATTTTGGCGCAGTTGCCGAGGAGGCGCAGTTAGAGGATTTCGAAAAAAAACAAAATATATAATAATATAAAATTGAATAAACAAAAACACAACATAGATTTGATTTTAATTGTCATTTTAGAAGTCATGTTTGCTTATGCCTAGGTCTAGAGATAATAAAGGTAGATTCATAAAAGCCCCCCATCCAAAAACTAACCTACCACCAAGAGCAGACCCTTTAGGAAAAATTGAACACACAACACCAGCTGAGGAAATCACCATACAAAAATTAGAGGATAAACACAAATCAGGCCAAAGACTTACACTTATTAAGAGACAAATCCTATTGGCACACGAATCACAGAAGAAACATCTCCCTGAATCTTCTACAAAAAGAGAAAGTAGAAAAATAACTCAACAATCTCTAGAACAACTCTTTGGAATGAGTGGCACTGCACAAGCAATTAAATCACTAGAGGAATCTATAAAAATGGCTGAGGAAGGAGGAGGATCAACAGAGAAGACCCACTCCTGAATAACAACAAGATCAAAGAGAGGAGGAATAGTCAACCTTTAAATTTCCTATTCACAAACCAGAAGACAATCATGATGAGGAAATAAAAATGAAAAACATACCTTCTTCTGTGTTACCAAACTTTTATGGCATGGCTTCAGAAGACCTAGATTCATTCTTGTTTGAGTTTGACATTGTATGTCGAGCATATGGTTACTGTTATGAAACCAGCTCAAGAAAATATAGAAAAGATAGATCAATGCCTTAGAATTCAGCCTCTTCGAGGGGGCAACCTCCTTTACATTACATAA
>APFE031676300.1:46418-94886 GCA_000404065.3 Pinus taeda | reverse complement strand
GGAATGTGTCATTAGAAGTAGATTGTATTAGAGTTTTCAAAAACTCTAATACTTCACCAATTTGATCCATTTTCCCAAAAAAATGCAGTGCCTTAATGATACTTTGAGTTCCTCAGAAAGCTAAAAGCTTCTTGGAAAGATATTTCAAGCTTCTTAGAAAAATGAAGCATTACTTTAATCAAAAATCCAAATCTGATGCAGAGACTAGCCAAAACTATTCCACAGTCAATAACAACTCTCCCTTGGTGAGGTGTGGTTCGAACTTCTCCAAAAAATATGACAATAAGAAAATCATGGGAGCACGGTATATGGGCCTGAACTTCTCCAAATCATATTGAAATATATATTATGCTGACAACAATGTTGAAAAAAACCATGGACGCCAACGACCATTCGCATCACTTTTCTCAGGCTGCCTAGTGGCTGCTAGCCCATATATCTGTGGTCCAGACAGTTCGTTTCAAGAATGAACTGGAGCGTAACATCACTATTAAACTGGGATATGCCAATGCAAAAATATATAAATGTGAAGATGAGCGTTGTCCTTGACCAATGTGTTCCAAGGCATATGGAAGTGGCAAGGAAGACAGTCCTCTGTGTGATGTTGCTGGTTTTGAGAACACTCGCATGAAGCTTTTAAGACATGTGTCATTTGTTGATTGTCTGGGTCATGATATTCTCATGGCTACCATGCTCAATGGTGCGGCTATCATGGATGGGGCGCTGCTTTTGATTGCTGGCAATGAGAGTTGTCCTCAACTTCAAACTTCAGAGTATCTGGCTGCTGTGGAAATCATGCGTCTTAAACATATAATTATTTTGCAAAACAAAATTGATCTTATCTAGGAGAGTGTAGCTATCAACCAGCATGAGGCAATTCAGAAGTTTATTCAGGGTACTATCGCTGATGGAGCACCTGTAGTACCAATATCAAGTTGTCTGCTGGAATTAAGGCTGCCCTGTGGGCATCTTCATTTTCCTTAGCACACCAAGCACAATGCAGGGCATATGGCGATAAACAATGTAAATATCACCAAAAGAACTCTCGTACTAGACCCCATCTTCAGAGATTGAGTAAGCTCAGAACATGAATCTTGATAAACTCGAGATTTTGACCCTTCCAGAACCGATTTAAACCGCTAACGCAGAGCAAACAATTACGATGCCAAAAGATAACAAAAAGAATGCTTTTTAGAATGGAAGATGAGGATTCCAGAACTTCATACGAAAACTTAGTTTACAGATTCTGGATCGATCTGCGTATCGAACAGTAAAAGTTTCTCTTTTGTTAGTCCATGTATAAACAACGTTTCAAAAACCATGTGTCAAACAGCATTTCAAAAATCGGATGATATACCACGGTCTTCAACTCTCAATTTAACCAGAATTTTGGCCATACAAGCGTGCTCTACTTTTGTAACAATTTTATCTTTTTGTGAGGAAAAACTCAAATTCGAGACATCAAGAATGAACTACCAGGCTACCAGCTATTGGGATTGGGATTAGAGGCGTTCAGGCAGCGTGCAAACTCATTACATAACTCATGCAGCAATTAAGTCACGGTTTTTTACAGTTAATTCGGACATCACGGAACTCGGATAACTCGGATAATTATAACACGTAGAGAAATTTACAGAGATGACAAATTCTGGAGGTGCCAAAAAAATGGCAAAAGGGAGTTACGTAGAGAAATTTACAGAAATGACAAATTCTGGAGGTGTCAGCGTGAAATTGAGCTCGTATTAGTGGAGCGATGATTTCATATAGTCTCTGGACTCGTTACCATGTCAAGCAACGTTTCAAACGAAGAGAAATTTTGGATACCATGCTCAACAGCACGGCGTTAACCAACGTTTCAATAATTTTAAACAGTGTTTTCCTTCAGGCAGCATTCTCCTTCAGGCGTTCAACAACTTTGCAGCGTTCAGGCACAGATGTTAGATTATGAGACAGAGAGCAGAACAGCGCCGGACGGACAGAGGCAGAGCAGCGCTCAAACGTTTCAATGTCAGGTCAGGATGACAGTGCAACAGAAGAGCAGGGCGTAGGTTTTATAAATGGTATATGCCAAACAGAGAAACAGATGTGCAGTGCGGCAGAGGTCAGGTAACGCAGAACCATATATAGAGACCACAAAAACAAGTGGCTCAAATTGGAGCAGGACCAGCAATCGCCTGCTCTGATACCATGTTAAACACACATGGGGAGCGAGAACAAATAGAAAGATAAAGCATGCAGTACAAATTTTTTATTCACAAATGATGTATATTTATGGTACATTATGTGACCGTTGGGATTCACATCCCAAGGTCTCTTGGACTACTTAGTCTCTTTAGCTTCCACACTAACCCATTTAGGATTAGGTGTCCAACAGTTTTTCACTCTTACATTATTTGTTATTAGGTGCTTTTGTAGCCATTCTAGCTACTTTCCCCTGCATTTGGGTACACTTGGGCCCTAAATTTCATAGCCATATAAGAGAGCACCAATGTAATGAGGGTTTTCGAAAAAGGAATGTCACATCTTCCAATTCTATATCTCCATTGACTTACATCTATTTTGTAGGAGAAAGAGAGTTTCCCTTCATTTTGAAGTGTTTTCCTCACACACATATCCCAACTCATTTTTTATTGAAATCTAACCTCAAGCATTTGTACTATTGGGTTTCCTCTAATGGTTCTATGTCAAAGTTAATTTGGCACCATGTTTTTCTTTTCCTTTTGAGCAAATACCTTACAACCTTGGTTTTCCCCATGTTCATGTGCATCTCAATCTCTATGCAAAATATCTCTAAGGCTCCAAGATGTGCTCACGAGTTGTGTATTGCTTTATCCATGTGTGTCACATCATATATATAAAAAGCAAGATCACGGTTATAACCCATTCTATATTCATGCATCCTTTCCACTCATCGAGGAAGGCCTAGCCTGGAGAATTGGGCATGAATTTTGGTTTAGAGTAGGAATTGATCCATGGATTGGTTGTGGTGAAGGCTACCACTTTCCACGAGATATTGTGGCATACTTAAATGGTAGTGGTATCTTTTCCCCAAATTAGGTGGCAAATCCAACCCTTTTTGACATCTAGACACAAGGTTGGACATGTGACAAGCCCACCCAAGATTCTAGTATGAGCCACATTGTAAAAAGGAGGTAAATATTTTGCAATGTTTGAAATAACAAAAAAAAAGCAATTGAGTCATGGGACATGGATTCCAGAGCTGAGGATGGAGAATTGTTGCTTGGGATGTTATGGTTTCTTGTGCAAAGAAGAAACCTGAACTTCGGGACAACCATTAAAGGTTGGATGGTGCATGAAGTAAAGGGATTGGATCCTGAAATTAAATGGGTTGAGGAAAAGTACTCAAGCCCATGCTTCCTTAAGGAAAATACAACAAGGAAAAGAGGACATAATTTATGAAGGGCTGCAATAGCAAGGATGCAACAATAAAGGAAGGGGCAAGAATGTTGACCAAAAGAGGAGGAGGTTCGAAAAAAGAGGATGGGAACTCCTAAGGGAGGTCATTATTCGGGGGGGGTGGGGGAACATTCAGGAGAACAGATAGAGAGGGAGAGACTTGAACTCCTAGACAAGATTATTCACAGAGGGAGAGAGCGGGTAGAAGCTCGAAGAGCAGAAGCATTCGAAAGGGGGCAGGCGAAGGATGCAGAGACCCTTCTTTCACAGAGAAGCAAAGACCTTTCTTCAATGGGGAAAGAAAAAAATATTCTTTGTTCAGGAAGCAGACGGAGGCGAGGACGAAAAACAAACCTCCAGTAGAAGATTTCAGTAAGCAATGATGAAGAGAAGAAAAGGGGATCAGTTCTATGTCCCTGCAGGTTGTGGGTTGAGTGTCAGTCTCTGAAGCCCTCTAACAGCTTGGGTTCCCTAAAGGCTGTTGGTTGAGATAGGATTCCTAGAACGCTATAACAACTTGGGTCCCTGGAGGTTGTGGGTGGAATGAAATATCTAGAGCCTTGTAATAGCTTGGGATTTCTTGGAGGCTGTGGGTTGAGCTAGCTACTCTGAAGCCCTGTAATAGCTCGGGAGGAGACCATTGTGAAGTCAAGACAAAGACGAGCTCGAATCACAGTTCATGGTTACTGCCTTAACTAATACAATGCTTTTTGGACTCCCTAGGAGGGGGTGAAACACTATATGTGCACGAGGGGGTGAGGTTGGGCACTGATGGACTCCCCATGCAGGCAAGAAATAGATAAACAATTATGGGGATTAAGGTAGGAGGTCCTCTGGAGTCCCTGGCATATATGGCAGCTTGAGCATGGTCCCAACAGCAAGAATTCCCCCTAGACTCTGGAATATGGCTTGGGTGTGACAACTACAAGTAGCAGTGGCTACAGTTGTCTATGATTGGGTGGAGAGCCATATTCCCATAATCAAATTCCCCACAGGCTTAAAGATAAGTATTTGTGAATACTATTGCAATTAATGGATTATGTTTTATTGTCAATTGTAATAGATATGGATAAACAAGGACTACAATTGTGTTGTTGTGTATATACCTATGATGCAATTGTGAAGGGATATTTCCCTGATTTGTACATTGATTATGGCTATGAATATGTATGTGTACATGTGTGATGTGCTTACATGTAAAAGTAAATAAGTTAACAGCCTAAATAATGGTAATCACAGAGTATCTGAAGTTACAAAGTGGAAAAAGAGCCCCATAATAGTGTTTCCTAAGCTATAGAGTAGAGGCGAACTCTTACTTTGAATAAAATGCTCATCTATGTCAGAAATAATACAATAGTTAAAATTAATGAACTCAATGATCTATTTCAGGCCCAAACCATGAATAATTAAAAGAAGTAGGTATTGGGACCCTTTGTATTAATGTATAATTTATAAGAAAGACCCTTTGTTGACCAGAGTCAGATATTGTATACATCAGGGTATTTGTTTACAAGTTGTTGTGCCGACAGGCAAGCTCTATGTGAAGGATCAAGGAAGTGTTCCCAGGGCTAGTCGTGCCCAACTGACATACTTCCATGGTCTTTAGCCTTGATCGTGGAGAAACCTCCATTCTCGCCATAGGGATTTTGGCAATAAGGACTATGGGTCCCTACCAATAGCCAAATGCCATGGCAACCCATGAGTGGCATTGAGGAGCTACTTAAAGAGTTCGTGTGGACTCTGGAACAATTGGTGTGTAGAAGGAGAGGTGGAAGCATCCCGGAATCTCACGCCAGGTTTCTAGCGAATGTTAGATGCAGGAGCACCTACACCACTATGTGAGGAATTCCCTACCCAAAGGTCGGGAAGGCATGCGGGATAGGAACCCTTCAATGTAGCTATCACCCAAGCTCATAAACGATGACGTCGTGGAATGTCCTAGTCTGACTACGACGGAGTGGAGAGGTCTTGAAGTAAATATAGAGTCTGAAGAGACCTGAGACCAAGCCGAGATAGAGATGACCAGTTCTAAGAAGCTTGCATAGTGCTGGATTTGGTTTTTGGGGAGAGCATAGAGATCAATACCAAAGGTCTTGCATGGTGTAGAGCCAAAATCCCTTGACCGATCCATCATCAAATGATAAGGGAAGGGCATTTGTTGTGGTGTAAAAGGACGAAAGGGAAGGAAATGGATAAGGCATATCCTCTTGTGGATCAGAACTGCGAGTAGGAAAACTTATGATTGGAGTGCTTGGATTCTCCTCTTGCGCTATTAGTCAAAGGAAAATCGACATGGACTATGTGTGGGGTCCACGCAGCCAAGCGAATAGCCCAAAGGTTGGAGGTCGAAACTAATGATTTGATGGTAACATTAGTGAAGCAATGTCGACCCTAACTAGGTCGGAGATCAGGAGGTTGGGTTGTTTGCCGATGGACGGATGCACGGTCGATATGCCAACCCAACTAGGTTGAAGGTTGAGGGTCGGACGATCAGGTGGTCGAGATGCGTGCTAATGGATGGATGCGCGATTGATGTGTCAACCCGACTAAGTTGAAGGTCGGGGTTGGGTGGTCGGGAGTGAGGAAGGAAAGTCACGCGCTCCAGGATGGGTTGACCACGACTAGGTCAGAGGTCGGGAGTCAAGACATGAGATGGAGCTGAGAAGTAGGGAGTTGTGTATGTCTCGACCATCCACTTACCTTTTCATTGGATAAACCCATGGTGAACCATCGCGTGGCAACGTGAGGTTGATGACTTACATTCCTAATACGAAAAAGAAGAGGAAAGAAGGAAATGTATAGAATGGTTTAAAAAGAAAAAGAAAAAAGAAATCGAGGGTGCGACCCTCCTAATCCCGTTTCCAAGACTGGACAATGGGGACCAGATTCGCCAGTAACAACTCTCTTACCTAGGATCAAGGGAGTGTTCTCAGGGTCGGTCGTGCCCATTTACTGTATTTCCATGGTCTTTAACCTTGCTCATGCAGAAACCTCCATTCCTGCCATAGGGATTTTGGCGATAAGGACTACGGGTCCCTGCTAATAGTCAAATTCCCTTGCAACACATGAGCGGAACCGAGGATATACTTAAAAAGTTTTTGTGGACTCTCTAATAGTTGGTGTGTAGCAGGAGAGGTGGAAGCATCCTGGAATCTTGCACTAGGCTTCTATTGGATGTTAGATGTAGGAGCACCTACATCACTATGCGAGGAATTCCCCACTCGAAGGCAGGGAAAGCATGTGCGGTAGGGACCCCTCAATGTGGTTATCACCCAAGCTCATCAGGGGTAACTTCGTGGAATTTCATAGTCTGACTTCGATGGAGTGGCGAGGCCTTGAAATAGATCTAGAGGCCGAAGAGACCTGAGACCAAGCTGAGATCGAGATGACTAGTTCTAGGAAGCCTGTGCAGTGGTGGATTCGGTTTCTGGGGCGAGCGTAGAGATCAATACCAAAGTCCTTGCATGGTGCAGAGTTGAAGTCCTTTGACTAATCCATCATCGAATGATAAGGGAAGGGGATTCGTTGTGGCGTAAAGGGATGAAATCTTGAACTTATGGGAAGGAAATGGATAAGGCTTATCCTCTTGCAGATCAGAATCGCAGGCAGGAAAAATTCTGATTGGAGCAACTTGATTCTCCTCTTGTGTTATTGGTCAAAGGAAAATCAACGTGGACTATCTGCGGGATCCACGCAGCCAGGCGGATAACCTAGAGGTCGGAGGTCAGAACCAATGCATTGATGGTAACGTTAGTGAAGTGATGTCGACCCTAACTAGGTCGGAGGTCGGGAGGTCGGGCTGCGTCATGACAAATAGATGCGTGGTTGATATGTCGATCCGACTAGGTTGAATGTTGGGGGTTAGGCGGTCAAGTGGTCAGGAGGTCAAGATGTGTGCTGATGGATGGATGTGCGGTTGATATGTCGACTTGACTAGGTTGAAGGTCGGGGGTCGAGCGGTCAAGAGTGAAGAAGGAAATTCATGCACTCTAAGATGGGCTAATCCCGACTAGGTTAGAGGTCGAGAGTCAAGACGTGAGATGGTGTCGAGAAGTAGAGAGATGTGTATGTCCCGACCATCTGCCTACATGTTCATTTGATGAACCCGTGGTGAACCGTCACGTGGCAACGTGAGGTTGGTGAGCACCATTCCAGATGAAAAAAAAAAAGACAAAAGAAGGAAACATATAGAATGGTTTGAAAAGAAAAAAAAAAAAAACCGATGGGTGAAACCCTCCTAATCTTGTTTCCATGATCGAACAATGGGGATCAGATTCGCCAGGTTGGACTCTCTTACCTAGGAAAAGTAAGGGGGTATGTTATAGAGTGGTATCAGAGCTATCTAGGTTCAAAGTTGGACTGCATGGGCTTCGTCATGTGCGAGTAAAAAAAAATGGAGAAGAGATTTGACTAACTGTTTGATGATAAAACTTAAATAAGCATATTGATCTGGCATTAATGAAAGTTATCTGAGAATAAGATCATGGTCATGATGTTTATTTTGGTGGCCATAGGTCATAGATATGTTATTGTTTTGATTATCATGATGAAGAGATTAAATGATTGATGATATGATCTATTAGTGTATTGGTATGCGAACATGATTGTTTTGTTGCAACAGGAGACTCCATGGTAAATCATGACCCTGAGTTTGGGTTATTTATTTTTGAAATGTCTAACAATGTGTGTGATTGACAATAGATCACAAGAAACAATAACCAAAATAAGTCACGGTGATGAGGACCGAAATGATTGAATACATTTCCGATCAATCACAACATGGAAGAGATGGGGTCAGAACTAATGAAGGAGAGAGATCGGTTGACGAAGGGGAGGGGAGTCATTCCCTAGACTGGATGAACACATTGAGAAGCCTGAGGGATGAGGTGATAAGCTTTAAGGTTGATAATGACAATCCGATAAGAGCCAAAGAAAGGCAAACAGAGATCAACGCAGTCATCCTACAAAGTCTCTCGAATTGGCAGAGGCAAAGGCAATCTGAGAGCAGGGTGAGTCATGGAGACATAAAAAGCCTTCAAGAACTAGAAGAAAACACCAATGGAGAAGATGGTGGTAGGTCAAGGAAAAGGCACAGGCAAGGAAGTGAGGACAGTGTGCCAAGAGGTGAATGTCTAAGCACTCCAAGTGGAGGGACCAGCACGCAGGTGCAATACTCCAGCAAACTATCTAAATTGGTTGCTTAAAGGCAACACTATTCTCGACATCACCATCACTTAGTAAGAAAGGAAAAGGAGCATATGCCTAAAGAGTTTAGGAAGGCAAAACCACCTACATTTGATGGGGATATGAAGAGGGCAAAGGATGTAGAAGCATGGTTATGGGAATGACGAATTTTTTCAAAATACATGAATATTCCGAGAATATGAAGGCTAGGATTACCGCATATAGTTTGAAAGGGAAAGTCAATATATGGTGGGAAGACCTAAAGAATTTTAAAGCCATTACCGAGAAGGAACTGGCATGGGGAGAGTTTCAAAATCTCTTCAGAGAACCATACCTATCTGAGTGGTATTATGAGAGTAAAACAAAAGAGTTTTACAAACTCAAAATGGGTCAGTTAACTAGTGATAAGTATGTCACCAAATTTTTGGAACTGTTGATATATGTACCATATCTCAAGGATGAGAAAGCTAAGATACAAAGGTTTATCAACAGGTTGCCTATGGCATTTAGAGAAAAAATAGAATTGTTGGATCCTCAAACCCTAAAGGATGTTATCAAGAAATTAGGACACTGATATGAACAAGAAAAACACATACTTGAGATTAGGAGTAGTTGGTAGGCCAAGAGAAATGTTGGACATAATAAGATTTGGCCTAAGAAAAACCCAGCCAGGAGGGAAGTAAGGTACCCAGCTCAGACACGACAGTTTCAACAAAAGCCCAATGTTGCTAACGAGAAAAATGTGTAGAAACCAGTGACAACACAACCCAGGTTTGAAGGTCGAGAACCACTCAAGTGTTGGACTTGTGGTGGGGACCACAGGAGAAGAGATTGCCCAAATCAGAAGAATGTTGGACCAAAGATCTATAACACTCAAGAGACAAGCACAATTGGTGAAGTAGCTCGGAGTATGTCTAGAATTCATGAAACAACGGACAATCTCCTAGCAGATCACTAAGCATCCATCATTGAGATGGAAGGTAAGCTACAACAATAAGTGATTTCCATTTTGATTGACTCGGGTTTCAATTATAGTTATATCAGTCCAGAAATTGTGAAGAAGTGCAGATTGGGCAAGGAGTTGCATCAAGAACCTTGGTTGGTTCAATTGGAAATAGGCACAAGGAGAAGAATCAACCATTGGGTAAGGTCATGTGAAATTGAGCTTATTGACATGGACACAGTAGCCCACTTGAATGTGTTACCATTGGGTGGGTGTGACTTATTATTGGGCATGGATTGGTTGTACCTACACCAGACCAAGGTAGATTACTATGATAAAGTAATAGAATGCTTGGATGAGCAAGGAACAAAAAGAGTGTTGCAAGGAAAGAGGAAACCCATATTAGTGAGGTTCACTGCCATGCAAGCCAAACACAGCAGCAGAAAAAAATGCATGTTGTTTGTAGTACAAGTTTTTGAGAGTGAGGAAGTTGATAGAAGATCAAAGGACAAGGAGGCTGAATTACTTCAAAGGTACCATGTTTTGCAATAGTATGAAGATGTTTTTCCATTGGAGGTTCCTAGATTACCTCCTCACAAGGAGATAGATTTCTCTATCGAACGGGTGCCAGGAGCAACACCAACGTCCAAGGATCCATATAGAATGATCATGCCATAATTGATTGAGCTCAAATTATAGTTGAAGGAGATGCTCGATAAAGGTTAGATAAGGCCAAGCGTGTCTCCTTGGGGAGCAACATTATTTGTAAAGAAGAAAGATGAAACCCTTTGATTATGCATTGATTATAGGTAGTTGAATAAAGTAACCATTAAGAATAGGTACTCATTACCAAGGATTGATGATCTCTTTGACCATTTAAGAGGAGCAGGATTTTCCTGCAAAATTGACGTATGGTCAGGCTACCATCAAGCGAGAATTAAGGAGGAAGATATCCATAAAGCTGCCTTTAGAACAAGATATGGGCACTATGAATTTGTAGTGGTACCCTTTGGACTCACTAACCCCCCGATCACGTTCATGTGCCTGATGAACAGAGTATTGTGTCCATACTTGGATAAGTTGTCATAGTATCTGTTGACGACATTTTAATCTATTAAAAGAAAAGGAGAACATGAAAATCATTTGGTTGTGGTGTTACAATTGTTGATAGAACATTAGCTCTATGCAAAGCTCAGCAAGTGTGACTTCTTCCAGCCATAGATACACTATCTAGGGCAAATCATCTCTAAGGAAGGCGTATCAGTTGACCCTAAAAACATCAAGGCCATAAGGGAGTGGCCAACTCCGAAGAATGTGGATGAGATTAGATCATTCATGGGATTGGCTGGATACTGCAAGAGATATATTCAGAATTTCTCCAAAATTGGTCATCCCATTACAACTTTGCAGAAGAAAGGGAAAATATTTGAATGGATTGCGCAATGTGCAGAAAGCTTTGAGCAGTTGAAACAATTTCTCACCAGTGTGCTAGTGTTGAGAATCCTAGATCTGGAAAAGGATTTCCTGGTGTGTACAGATGCATGCAGAGATGGACTCGGTGGACTCCCAATGCAGGAAGGGCGAGTAGTTTGCTATGAATCCATAAAGTTGAACAAACATGAGGAAAATTATGTGGCACATGATTTAGAATTGGTCGTTATAGTGCATCCTTTGAAAATGTGGAGGCACTATCTCCTTCGCAGGAAGTTCACACTCATGTAAGACCATAGTGGACTCAACTATTTGTTTGGACAACCGAAGTTAAATGTCAGGCAAGAAAGATGGCTGTCCATGCTAAGCGAGTTTGATTTTGAGGTTAAGCACATAAAAGGGAAGGAAAAGAAGGTTGTTGATGCCTTGAGATGGAGAATCCAAGTGAACCACTTGATAGTGGTAAGTTGGTATGCAATAGATCTGGAAAAAAGAATCAAAAGCGTTGGACAACTAGACGAAAAGTACCAACAATTGAAAGAAAAGTTATAGCAGGGAGGTGAGTGTTTTAAAGTGTAACTAGGTTTGGTCTTCATAATGAGATGTAATTGTGATTTTATGAAGAGATGTAAAGAAGAAAAATAAAATTATGGTAATGCTTGCATCATGTGTTTCATGAGCAAGGAATTTTATTTTAGTAAAGGCTCCCATTGTGAGCTATTAGGAATTTTTTCATCTAGTCATAAAAGCCTAAAGAGTCATTGTCATGTATTGAAGGAATATTACACTTTGTAAAAGAGTCATATTTGTCTATGTAAAGTCACCCTCCAAGACCTTGTCACTAGCCCTCATCAATTCGGCCTACAACGAAGGAAGCATCCTAGAAGATGAAGTTGTCCTACTCCAAATATCATGTTGGCCTAAATAGCCATGACAAACAAGTATATATACCCATACTCGGCCTCATTTGGAGATAAGCAATTCGGTGGAGCAAGTCTGAGAAAAAGGTGAGAAAAATAAACAAAGAAAGAGATTTTAGATCAATGAAGGAGGATGAGAAGATACTGAAGGAGAGGATCAACATTGGAGGACTGTCTTGGGCCAGATTACCCTCACACATCTGAGAAATTGCAGGTCCAAAGTTGGTTAAGATAAAGCAAAATTGGAAGTCATAAAAGGGTGATCAAGTTTGGGAAATGACCTCGCTCTAGGAGGTCGAGTAAGGAGGTGAAAGAATTCTCCCTCTTGAGGAGACTATACATGGAGCGAAAAAGATCTAGGGTTTCTATGGTAGAGTTGTAGACCTACAAGAAGAGACCGAGAATCTGAAGGATGCCAGAAGAAGAAGAGGAAGAGCAACGTTGAAGAGGAGGCTAGTGACTTGGTCTTGGGAGGACTCTAGTGTCAAGAGTCTTTCTCATGCTCTTAGTATTCGTCAATTGAAGGTTCTATAAGAAGAATTTCGTTTGGGTTTTCCTCTCAAAGAGTGAGAGGTTTTGGCCCTAGATGACAAGCCTATATACTGTGTCTCTTGTCTCTTTATTGTTAATGATTTGGTAATTGTCTTGATGAAAAGAACACAATAATAACTCAATAAGAGAAGATTAGAATCAAGAAGTAAAAATTATATCAAAAGAAATTATCATAAGCAGAGAAATCAACTATCTATTGGTGCCTTAGATTTCTCAACAGTGAGGATGAAGGATCTCATCTCACTGAGGACAACTTAATCAGGTTCAAAGGCAGGATTTATGTGCCTAGTAGTGATGAAATAAAGAGGCTAATAATGAAAGAATTCCATGTTAAACCTTACTCAGGCCACCCAGGAGTCAAAAGACCCTCATAACTGTCAAAAGGTATTATTACTTGCTGAATTTGAAGAAAGAAGTGGCAGATTTCGTAGCAAGATGCATGGAATGACATCAAGTGAAGGCTAAATGCAAACACCTGACAAGATTGTTGCATCCTATCCCTATTCCAGAATGGAAGTGGGAGCTAGTCTTTATGGATTTCATCACATGATTTCCAAAAACAGCTAAGCAGCATGATGCTATCATGGTGGTGGTGGATAAACTTAGCAAGGTAACTCATTTTGTAGCAGTCAAATCCACCAATTCTGCTAGTGATATAGCACAAATATTCGTAAAGGAGATAGTGAGACTACATGACATTCCCAAGAAGATTATGTCAAATAGAGATGCTAAGTTTACTTCCAAGTTTTGGAAGGAATTGTTTGCGTGATTGGGAACAAAATTAGCATTTAGTACTGCTTGTCATCCACAAATAGATGGGCAAAAAGAGAGGATTAATAAGATCCTTGAGGACTTGTTAAGAATGTATGTGATGCATCAGCCCAAGAAATGGGAACAATATCTTCCACTTGTGGAATTTGCATACAATAATGGACACCAGGAGTCCATAAGGATGAGCCCCTTTGAGGCATTATATGGCAGGAAATGTAATACTCATATTAGCTAAAGTGACCCAGTTAACAAAGTGCATGTAGGACCTGATATGCTTCAGGATATGGAACAACAAGTTCAGATCATAAATCAAAATCTGAAAGTGGCACAAGATAGACAGAAAATCTATGTAGATAAGCATAGGGTGCACAGAGAGTTCCAAACAGGGGAACACGTCTACTTGAGAATTAAACCGAAGAAGAGTTCCCTAACAATGGGGACATGTTCCAAGTTAGCACCACGATATTGTGGACCATTTGAAATTCTTGACAAGGTTGGACCAGTAGTATATAGAGTGGCTTTATCTCCATCAGTTAGATTTCATGACGTTTTCCATGTTTATTTACTTAAAAGATATGTACAAGATTCTATCATGTGATTGACTTGTCTGTGCTACAAGTGGAACCAGAGGGATAGTTCCAACCAGAACCAATTTGCATTATGGACTAGAGGAGTCTCATGCTCTGGAATCGAGTCATAGAGCAAGTCAAGGTGCAATGGAAGCACTTTGGGCTAGAAGAGGCCACGTGGGATATGGTTGATGCCATGAAAGGTAATTATCCTTTCTTATTTGATGATTAAAAACAAGTGTGTATAATTGTAAATATTGTATAGAGCTATGTGTATAAAGCTCCATGGAACAATATGTGTACCATTTTAATTTTAGCAGTGTATAGGTGTAAATGAACACCGAGGGCGACGTTCCCTCAAGGGGGAGGGGACTGTGACATCCCCACCCAAGGTTTTGGTATGAGCCACATTGTAAAAAGTATGTGTTGTCACTCACTACAAAATTTGTTTTCATCTCACCAAAGTACAAAAGAACGGAATATTTTGCAGCTGTCTCCCAAGCCACAGTAGTAGTCAAAGATTAATCGTACCTCCTCTAATGGATGATGCTCAGAATTAGCTTCCCAACGACATATAGAAATCCTCAAATGGACCCTAGAATCAGAAGTTATAATAAATCGGAGTTGCCCTTGAAGACCAAAAGCCAAGGAGAAAACGCCTTAAGAGAAAATCTTGTAGATCGGAAATTGGAGGTCCCAACAATTTGCAAATGACCATTATAAAGAAAATGTCAGGAAATAGAGCCAACAGTGTAAAATGCTGGGGAGCGCCTCGGAAAACGTGACAAATTAAGTCAATACAAAACTAGGGGAAGGCAGGCCTTTTCTCTCTCAACAACATTTTTCTAATGCCGTTGCCGGGGAATGAATCAGAATATTTTTCCCTGGGTATGAAAAAAACTTTACATTCCCTCTGTCAGGTGAGCAAGGGAAGTGTGGGTTGAAGACCTTTCACCTTGGTGACTCAACTGTTTCAATTTTATGTTAAACATCATCGCGACTCCACTGTCTATATGTTTATTTGATCATCCTAGATTTCAAGCAGCCTCATACTCGCTTTGATGCTAAAGCAATCGAAACTTTCCCTACCTTTGAACTCATCATCACTCACCTATGGAGGTTTTCAAAATGGCCTTCTTGCATTCTTGGCTAACAAATTTGCCCCATTGGATTTTTCTTCTATTGTTGGTTATCCCAATCATGTCCCTTCATTTAATGAATGGAATACCTATTTGCCTAGATTCAATGGAAACACATATAGAAGGTCAGACCAACACCTTAAGGATTTTCATGAATGCATGGAACAACAGGGTATTATTTTTGAAGATGCGCAAATGAAATTGTTCACGTACTCTTTAGAAGATGATTTTATAATTTGGTACAGAACATTACCTCATGGTAGCATATCTTCCTTAAAGAGTTTTCATATGGCATCCAATCATTATTGCAAAAGATTATATCCATCGGATGATCTATTTGAAAATTGTTGTGCATATTTCAATGATGAATATATTCCTCAGGTTAATGACCCTGGTGAAGATGTTTGTGGGGCTCTGCTCCAAGAAAACATATACTCGCATCGAGAAGCATCACCCAATGATCAAGAAAGAGAAGAAGGAGACATCATAGAGTTGTAAATACAACCTCAGAGATCTCATTCAGTCAAAGTTGATGATTCTCCTTCTTATGATGTATATGACTATGATGGAGAGTCAAGTGATGCAGAGCCATAACAATCCCAGTCATAGGAAGTTGCACAAGAAGAGGAGGCCCACCAGGAGGTTAATAAAGAGAATCCAGTTTACGATGCACATCCTTCACCTAGAGAACAAGTTCAAGAACCTCCTTCGATTTCTCATTCATATTATTCAGAGGAAGATGAGGTGGTTACAGATGTTCAAAGGGAGTTGTTTACCAGCAAGTGGGGAGAAGGCTTCCAGCAACAATTTTTTCAAGAAGAGCCCAAAGTTGAAGGACCAAGCAATGTATGTGATTGCCTGTTGTAGAAAGGTCCTACCAGGAATTCTCAGTAGACCCTCCAGTCTATGACTCTTACAATTCAGAAACTGAAGATTCTATTGCAGATTTCCAAGAGGGTTGGCCCGTTGACAAATGGGTAGCAAAAGATCAACAACAAGTTTTTCTTCAAAAATCTATAGATGGGGAGTTGAACAGTGTTTGTGGTTGCCCTGACCAAGAATATATTGGTCAGCAGAATTTTCATGAAAATAAGGCAGTTGCAAATTTTACTTGTCAGTTATATGACCCTGTAGTTGATTACATGACCACATTCTTAGGTCAATAACATAGGTTGTTTTTGGAGTATACATCAAGTTTTTGTTTGAAGATTTTTCATGGTGCATGCTTATTTTAATTTTTAAATTTCAGCAACCGGGAGGCATTAGGTCCAACACCCAAATGCTAACCTGGTTCCATTGGAGGGTTGAACTCACTGAGCTGAATTGATGCCCTATACATAAGTAGGAGTTATATATAAATAATCTCACTAGATGATCATTTAATTTCCATTTGTTAGAGTTTATGTTTCAACATTTTAGTTTGATGACGAAATGACTCCCTGCAGATAAAGTTCCATGGCGATTTTCTGGTTGTATAAGTGCATTATAATTTTTTACTCCATGCCCAATGGTGAAGGCTACTGGTCTGCAGGTTCTCAGCACCTTGACAGCAAGGCACTGTCCCCAGTTGGAGCCAATGTTGTCACTCACTGCAAAATTTATTTTAAGCTGACCAAAGTACAAAAGAACAAAAGAGTTTGAAGCCATCTCTCAAGCCACATAAGCCCTCAAAGCTAAATCAAACCCCCTCCAATGGATAGTTCTCAGAATTATCTTTCCAAATGTATATGGAACTCCTCAAATGGACTCCGAAATCAAAATTTAGAGCAGATTGAAGTTACCCTTGAAAAACCAGAAGACAAGGAGAAAATGTCGAAGGGTAAAATCCTGGGTCCCAACAAATCGGTGATCTCACAAATCGGCGGTCTCAGCATATCAAAAGTCATGACATATCAGTGATCCTGCATATCAGAGGTCCAAGGCATCAGAGCATCAAGAGATTAGTGCATTGCAATCGACAATCAAATAAGTGACAACCTTTCAAAGTTGCGATATCACATAAAGTTCCGATTGCGATTAAAATCCTTGAGGTTTGTGCCTTTAGTGTTAAAGCGTCAAGGAGGGCCTAATGCAAATTAAGAAAGGATTTCCTCAAAAAACCAAAGCAGGACCAGGCCTTTTCTCTCTCCTCCAACGAGACGTGTGGCAACATAAGATTGGCTCTAATACATGACACATGGTGGCACATGATTGGTTTCGATAAGGGACATGGGGTAGTTGATGTCAGCATGACATGGCAGTACAACAGACATGTGGCATGTAAATTTAGCATTTTGAGGGTCATAAGGGGCAAAAACAAGGCGACATATGTCACCACTCACAAGGTGACATGTGGCAAAGGATGACGTCACATCGGCAATCAGAGGATGAGCATTGTCTCAACTCCATAGTAAAACCTATGATTGTGATCCATCGATAAAGGGGCTCTGATATAGGCGTTGGTTCGCGATCACATAAAGAGCCAAAGAACCAAGGGCTAAGCGTGGAAGATGATTGACAATCGGCAAAACCTGATATCGCATCACTCCAAGTTAAATCCCCGATTTGAAAACGTCGACTAAAGAGCTTCGATATGTGGGCTAGCGCACAGTCAAGAAGGACTTCATGAACCAGGGGCAAAGAATAGTTTACAAAGGAACGATAGCCCCGACAAGAGTGTAAAGGCCTTAGCACCTTAAGGCTAAGATCCTGGTCACAGCCCCCGGTCATATGATGAGAACTGCGATAAGGCGCTAAACCAAAGGGGGCAAAGGGACCTCGGAGCTCACTATTTTGTAATGTTTAAAGACTAAAAGTCTTGATGTAGTGATGTTATGATAGTATCATACAAAGATTTGAAGGCATATGGGTCGACAACTGAGGCATTGAATGAAGGTATGGAGCAGTGGGAAATCGATATGGGTTGATCCTGTGGAAGCCTCTGTAACAAGAAAACGAGGACAACAATAGCCACAAGAATGAATTTGGTTGCTTCGCTTGCGCGAGTTCGGAGAGTAAATGGAGATATGGGACTTAGAAAGACTTAAGGGCTCAGCATGGAGCTCTGCTCAGTCATACTATGAAGGAATACCAGATTGATCTCCGCTTCCACTTTGTGACAAGCCAACAATATTGATTGCTACCAACTCTAGAGAGTGGTGAAGCCAAATAGTTAAGGTGAAAGCGATAGGCGGACGGTCGGATCATTGAGGCAGAGGCGTGGCCTGAGCAGAGGCCATAACAGGGGTGTTTGGGAGATATTTTCCTCCCATCATCATTTTGTTTTCCTTTTTCCTATTATTCTGTAATTTCTATATTTTCAAGAACATAATCAAATATGAATCAAGTTATTTTGGGTAGCAGCATTCACACACCTAGACTGCTGGAGTTCAGGCTTTGATATTTTGTAATTTTTTTCCAAAGCTTCCCCTCTCCTTATAAATAGAGGGAATAAAGACTTAGTACAGGTTCCAAAATTTTGAACCTGCAGTGGTCCAAATTTTGTGATTCCACTTTGGTTATAATTGCCTATTCATGAGGGACTCGAGCGATGTATGGCTAAATGTAATGGACTGGTATATTGGACACATTTTGAGGATTAATGAAACTCTTTGGTGATTCCAATCATGGCTGTAACCAGTATGTTTTCCCCCTCTGTAAATCTCATTTCATGGATGCTTCTCTTCTACTGAAATTGTGTAATGAAGTTGTCAGTCTCATTCTCTCACAGTTATATGTATCTTGCTAAGTAGTAGCAATACCTGCGTTATTTGAAGATTTATTTATGTACCTTTAAGAGCATAGATTTATAGATGTTGATTAGTGATAAGTGTATCCATGAGCTATAGAACATGAAGCCTTAATTCACGCTCCACAATTCTTGTCATTCCATCTCTTATGCTTTCCATCCTTCTATCGAAAAATTGCTGCTTAGGATTTTGTCTTGTTTGCGGCCCTATGCATCTATCTTCATTTCTCTACTCCTCTTCACCTTTACTACAACTTCAATATTAAGCTTCTCATTGTTGTGTGTCGGCCATCAGAAAAAGACATTCCTCTTTGAGATCAACATGATTCACCCCCTTCATTTGGATCCATGTATTGGCTTGAGTTTACCTTGATAAAAGACTATTGAACCAAGCCCCCCTTTATTATCTTTCCAAACTACGTGACAATTGGAGTGCAACAGAAACCCCTCATTGATAATCTTCCATGCACTCCTCTATCTAAGATGTCCTAGGCATTGGTCTACAATCAACCCAAAGGCTGTCTCTAGGAAGTTTCTATATCTCCTGAAGCATTTGTGCTACAGGTGCTAGAAAAAGAGACAATAGGATGTAAATATTTTACAGTGTTTGGAATAACAGAAAGAAAGGGGACTGAGTCATGGGACACGTATTCCAGAGCTAGGGATGGGGAATTGTTGCTTGGGATGTTATGGTTTCTTGTGCAAAGAAGCAATGTGAACTTCAGGACAACCATTAAAGGTTGGTTGGTGCATGAAGTAAAGGGACTGGCTATTGAAATTAAATGGGCTGAGGAAAATTACTCATGCCCATGCATACTTGAGAAAAATACAGCAAGCAAAAGAGGACAAAATTTATGAAGGGTTACAACAACAAGGACACAATAGTAAAGGAAGGGGCAAGAATGTTGACCAAAAGAGGAGGAGGCATTCAAAAAAAGAGGACGGGAACTCCTGAAGGAGGTCATCATTCGGAGGGGGAGAACGTTCGAGAGAATAGATAGAGGGGGAGAGACTCAAACTTCTAGACAAGATTATTAATAGAGGGAGAGAGCAAACAAGAGCTCAAAGAGCAAAAACATTTGAAGGGGGGTAGGCGAAGGAAGCAGAGACCCTTCTTCCGTAGAGAAGTGGAGACCTTTCTTCCATGGGGAAAGCAGAAGCTGTTCTTTGTTCAGGAAGCAGACCGAGGCGAGGACGAACAACTAACCTCTAGTAGAAGCTTTCAACAACCAATGATGAAGAGAAGAGAAGAGAAAGGGATTGGTGCTCTGTCCTTGGAGGTTGTGGGTTGAGTGCTAGTCTTTGGAGCCCTATAACATCTTGGGTTCCCTGGAGGCTGTGGGTTGAGATAGGATTCCTGGAACCCTGTAGCAGCTTAGGTCCCTAGAGAGTGTGGGTTGAGATAAGAGGTCTTTGTAGCTTTGTAACCACTTGGGTCCTTGGAGGTTGTGGGTGGAATGGAATCTTTGGAGCCTTGTAACAACTTGGGATTCCCTAGAGGCTGCGGGTTGAGCTAGCTACTCTGGAGCCCTCTAATAGCTTGGGAGGAGACCATCCTGAAGTCGAAATAAAGACGAGCTCGAATCACAGTTCCTGGTTATTGCCCTGACTGATACTATGGTTTGTGGACTCCCTAGGAGGGGGTGAAACATTGTATGTGCACAAAGGGGTGAGGTTGAGCACCTGTGGACCCCCCATGTAGGCAAGAAAGAGACAAACAATTGTGGGGATTGAGGCAAGAGGTCCTCTGGAGTCCTTGGCATATCTGGCAGCTTGAGCATGGTCCCAACAGCAAGCATTCCCCCCCTAGACTCTGGAATTTGGCTCGAGGGTGAAAACTGCAAGAAGCAGTGGCTGCAACTGTCTATGGTTGTGTGGAGAGTCGTAGTCCCAGACTGAGTTCCCCTGCAGGCTAAAAGACAAGTATTTGTGAATACTGCTGCAATTAATGGATTATTTTGTATTTTCATTTGCAATAGATATGGATAAAGAAGGAATTCAATTGTGTTATTGTGTATATACTTATGATGCAATTATGAAGGGATATTTCCCTGATTTGTATGTTGATTATGGCAATAAATATGTATGTGTACATGTGTGTTGTGCTTACATATAAAAGTAAATAAGTTAACAACCTAAATAATGGTAATCACCGAGTATCTTAAGTTACAAAGTGGAAAAGGAGCCCTATAACAGTGTTCCCTAAGCTATGGAGTAGAGGCAGACTCTTACTCTGAATAAAATGTTCATATGTGTCAGAAATAATACAATAGCTAAAATTAATGAACTCAATGATCTATTTCAGGCCTAAATTGTGAATAGTTAAACGAATTGGATTCTGAGACCCTTTGTACTAATGCAAAATTTATAAGAAAGACCCTTTATTGGCCAGAGTCGGATATTGTATACGTCGGGGTATCTATTTACAAGTTTTTGTGCCGACAAGCAAGCAGTGTGTGAAGGATCAAGGGAGTATTCCCGGGGCCGGTCATGCCCGACTATCGTATTTCCATGGTCTTTGGCCTTGCTCATGTAGAAGCCTCCATTCCAGCCATAGGGATTTCAGCGATAAGGACTATGAGTCCCCGCCAATAGCCAAATGCCCTAGCAACCCATGAGCGGCACCGAGGAGATACTCAAAGAGTTTGTGTGGACTCTAGAACAATTGGGGTGTAGAAGGAGAGGTGGAAACCTCCTGGAAGCTCACTCCAGGCTTCTAGTGGATGTTAGATGCAGGAACGCCTACACCACTATGCGAAGAATTCCCTACCCGAAGGCAGGGAAGGCCCGCAGGGTAGGAACCCCTCAATGTAGCTATCACCAAATCTCAGAAGGGGTAACGTCGTGGAACGCCCAAGTTTGACTTCGATGGAGTAGTGAGGTCTTGAATTAGATCTAGAGGCTGAAGAGACCTTTGAGACCAAGCCGAGATCGACATAACCAGTTATAGGAAGCTTGCGCAGTGGTGGATTCGGTTTGTGAGAAGCGCATAGAGATCAATACTGAAGGCCTTGCATGGTGCAGAGTCGAAGTCCTTGACCGAACCATCATCGAATGATAAGGGAAGGATGTTCGTTGAGGCGTAAAGGGACAAAATCTTGAACTTATGGGAAAGAATTGGATAAGGCTTATCCTCTTGCAGATCGGAACCGCATGCAGGAAAACTTCTAATTGAAGTGGCCAGACTCTCCTCTTGCGCTATTAATCAAAGGAAAATTGGCGTTGACTATCTGCAAGGTCCACATAGCCAGGTGGATAGCCCAGAGGCAGAGGTCAGAACCAATGTTTGATGGTAACTTCAGTGAAGCAATGTCGACCCCGACTAAGTCGGAGGTCGGGAGGTCGGGTTGCGTGCTGACGAACAAATGCGTGGTTGATATGCCGACCCGACTAGGTTGAAGGTCAGGGGTCAGGTGGTTGGGTGGTTGGGAGTGATGAAGGAAAGTCACACGCTCCATGATTGGCTGACGCTGACTAGGTCGGAGGTCGGGAGGTCAAGAGTTGGGATGTGAGATGGCACTGAGAAGTAGGGAGATGTGTATGTCCTGACCATCCGCTTACATGTTGATTGGACAAACCCGTGGTGAACCGCCGCATGGCTGCATGAGGTTGGTGACCACCATTCCCGATGTGAAAAAGATATGGAAAGAAGGAAATATATAAGATGGTTTGAAAAGAAAAAAAAAAAGAAACCGAGGTTGCAACCCTCCTAATCCCATTTCCATAACCGGACAACGGGGATCATATTCACCAGTAATGACTCTCTTCCCAAGGAAGAGTAAGGGGGTATGTTACAAGACATCAGTTGGGAAGTTGGGTATACCTATTGAACATTCTAAAACATGGGAGGGGTACATAATAGCTCTACACTCAACCCACATCCAGCGAACAGACACAGAAGATGAACTCCACTAGTCCTTCTCTCCATTCGAAGACTACACATCAAAAATGGGTTATCTTCACTTAATTGTTGAATGACTTTGAGGTGAACAAGTCTAGTGGTGGAAACATCTTTGGAAGATAAAGTGTCCTACAAAAGATTACATTTTTATGTGGTTCCTCTTCAAGAACAAAGTCTCAACTTGGGATAACATTTGTAAAAGACATAAGGAGGGACCCATCTAGTGCGCTCTTTATAAATCAAAGGAGTAAATTGCATATCATTATTCATCGAATGCTACTTCAAAAAATATGTATAGGCAATTTGTCGAGCCCAATTATGACCAATTTACGAATGGAAAGGGGAGGTTTTGGTGGAAGCCTGGTGGATGTGGTTTGAAAATCAAGCGACGAAAAGCTACAAAAGTTCACCATTGCTAATTTGTTGGGGTGTGTGGCTAGCTTGGAATAAATAAATCTTCCAACACTCACTCTCCTCGCTGGATAGATCAGTAACTCAATGCTTCGCTATTGTTTCTCTTCTAACACACGAGGAGAAAAAACCTTTCAACCATGTTATTTCCCTTGAGGACATTGACAAAACAAGGCAATGAGAATATTTTGATGGGGCTTCACAAGGTGACGATAGAGTTTGTGGGGGGGTTATCTTCCACTTATCCGAGTCCCACTTCTACTCTACA
The DNA here is from genome assembly GCA_000404065.3 of Pinus taeda. NCBI lineage: Eukaryota > Viridiplantae > Streptophyta > Pinopsida > Pinales > Pinaceae > Pinus > Pinus taeda. Next base: position 71,653 of record APFE031676300.1, on the reverse strand, counting down.
AAATGGGGGTTGGGAAAGGGCACAAATAACTATGTTGAACTAATATCCTTACAACTATTATTACACTTTGCAAGAGAAAATGGATGTGTTTCTCTTCATATTTTTAGTGACTCCAAGATAGTTATGAATTGGGTTGAAGAGGTACAAAGGTGTCATAACCAACAAATATAACCTTTGCTGGAGGAATTTATTCATATCAAGGATACTGTTGAAAAAATTCATGTTGTCATGTGTACATGGAACTTCGCACGCTTGCATATTCCCTTTCTAAAGAGGGTATTCAACAAACTTGTGTGCAGTGGCATATTAGGGAATCAAGAGAAGGAGAACACTTTGAGTACCACCATAGGCCATTCATAGACGGGGACCATATAGTCCAACAAAATGTTGAAAATTGAAAATCTATCTTCTACCAACCTCATGTAAAAAAAATGTGATATTATTTTGAAACCAAATACATCGATTAAGCGATGTGGTTTTTGTATATTTTGGTCAAAATATATGTAAAATTTGGGAAGAGTGTGGGTTTTTTTTATACAAGTGATAATAAAATGTCACACAGCCAGGTGATCAATGGATCCTTCATGAATGCATACAATACTCTAGTATACATCTAAAAAATGTCATTTGTATAATTTTTGCTAATGAAATAACATTACGATTTTCTCCAAGGAAAAAAAAAAACAAAACAAAAAAACCATTTTATATTTACATCCTACACCTTTCACATTTTTGCAATCTTCTAATTTGTCTATGTAGAGGCCAAAAGAGTGCAAGAGACATAAAGCATTGTTTTACCCCAATGTCATTATTGAAGCTTTTGGATAACCCCTTGTTGGTTCTAATTTTGATTTTTGCATATTTGGAAAGTTGGTGTATCCATATCCTCCATATGTTTGGAACCCCCATTTGTAGTCACAATTTCTCTCTCAAGACAATATCAGTCTTTCTTGAAATCACGAAGCAACACCAAAAATCTTTTCTTTGCCATCTCAAATTGTCTCTATTACACATCATGTGTATGAGTGTGATGTACTAGTCTATGGTAGAGTGTTTCAAACAAAAGCACTCTTAAGCTTTACCTCTTTTTTTCTCACCTTTATCCCACTTTTTGACTTTTCTTTCCACAATCTCACCTATTAATGTGGCAAACACTAGGTTAGTTATGATAGTCCTGTAATTCCCTAGGTTATTTTCATATTCCCTTTAAATATGGGCAAGATCAAGCTTCTTGCCCCATTGTTCAAAAATCCTTCTTAACCATTTTATTGAGAAGAGATTAGATGTGGTGACTAAAGGAGTCCTGCTCCTACTTCAAAAATTCCACTTGTAGCTTGTCAATGTCCCTATTCTCCTTGATACCATTATTTTTATTTGTACCATATATCCTCTCAACAAAAACATCCTTTACCCTATTAATCTAAAGTAGTTATTGTCCCATTATCATAAAAGTTTCTTAAATAAAACAAACACTACTCAAATGTAATGTCATTTTCCTAAACCTTCCTTTAAATGCAGGGCTTATGTTGCATCTTTCATCAATTTTTTTTTTTAATAATTTATAAAATTTACACAAAATATACATACAATTTTAATTTAATATAATTATATTTATATAGAAAGGATATATATATATATATTATATTATATATATATATATATATATATATATATATATATATATATATATATATATATATATAAGTGTTTTCGCAAAAAATAATATTGAAGAGATCCAAGTTACAATGAGATTGCTTTGCTTAATAATTATAAAAATTTAGGCGAAAATATACATACAATTTTTAATTTAATGCAATTATATTTATATAGAAAGGGATTTATTAAACCACCCACCCCCCCCACACACACACATATATATATAATGAAAGTGTTTTGCAAAAAATAAAAATTAAATATTGAAGAGATCCAAGTTACAATGAGATTGCTTTGAGATGAGTTGTTGGTCTACCTTGAAATGAAATATTGCATTGAAACCTCATATCAACTTATTTAATTGTTTTAAATTATATTTTTTTAAATAGTGGGAAAATCTATCATATTTTTAGTTTATTATTTTAAATTATATATATATAATATTTTTTGCTTAATAGAATTGACTTACTTTATTTTGTAATTTTTCCCGACGCAGTCTAACTTATAAATGAAATGGCTTTTTCACTAGAATCCAATGATACAATTTCAAGAAAGATTGTGATTTTTTTGTTATTTAAAATACATTTTTGAATGTATAAATGAATTCAACTATCTAAAAACCCCTAGGGCACTCCCATTCTATAGATTAAACAAAGTAAACTCAAAAAATTTAAAAATCTCTACTGGATTTCGGTTAAAATTAATAAGAAAAAATGCCCTGAAAAAGGCCATTTCATCTATTAGTTAGGCTACACTCATTTTTCTTGTATGTTTTCAATTTCAATTAATTTGGTTTAGTAGCCTTAAAGATGTCAATGAAATGGTTGGTCATTTATAGTTTTTATTATATATGAATCAATTTTACAAATTAAATGAGAAATAGTTAAAATGTTGTAAATATAACAATATAATATATATGTTATATTTTCTATTTTTAAATTAATTTTATCTAGTAAAAAATTCTTGGAATTATAAATTTAAGTTGTTGAGGGTACAATTCTAGTTCCCATGAGATTCTTTAGGATGCTCAATCCATTTATGTATTCAAAAATACAATTTAGATAATGGAAAATTGCACTCTTATCAAGAATTTGTATATCCAAATTCTCAACAAAAAAAAGTCACAATGTAGAACTTCTAGACTCGACTTAAGTAACATAGTTTTATTATTTTAATATAAATTGATATTCCAACAAGACTATAATAAATCCCTCATCATTGTAAAATCCTTATAGCTTCCTTCATCCATGGTAGCCTCCTCTATGAAGGGTGGTGGTTCTCTATCAAATCCAAAACCTAACAGAGTTGCTTTTCAAACACATGTTGCATCATTGGACAAATCAGTTAAATAGGTGCCCTCTCATTTTGTCAAAAATATTGATGAACTCCTAGTCATTCCTATTCCTCCAAAATCCCGTCAAATGGAAAAACACCCTAGAAAGAAAGGGCTTGATTAGTCAATTCACTAGATTATGGTCATCACCAAAGGCTATGGCAATATGGGTTTAAAAGTGTTGGGAACCCCTGGTTAGGGAAAGATCTATTTTCAATTATGTGGATGTGGCTATTTTGCTTTTATTTTCCAACATAAGGAAGATCATGATTTAATCTTTTGAAATGGGTGTTATTTCAATGGAGCTCAAGGTATGTGTCTAAATTGATGAACTCCATATATCCCCTTAGTCATCCCAATTTGGGTTCATCTGTCTCACCTTCCTCTTAATTGTTGGAATGATCAATCTTTGAAATCTATTGGCAATGCCCTTGGGAAATACATAGATCATGTAATTCCAAAAGATCGAATTTTCTCGTATGCTCAAAACTATGTGGGAATGGATCTGGAAAAGGGCATTCTAAAGGCCATTTAATTAATCATTGGGGATTGGAAACACATCCAATAGGTGGATTATGAACATTTTCCCATTCAAATGCTGCCATTACCATGAATATGGACATTTTACTAGGTCATCCTCTAAACTCACATTTCCAAAGAAGGAACCTTCAATGCAAATAGATTAATCATGGACTACAAAGAGACGAAGAGGAAGGAATAATCAATTGAGTACCTCTCAAACTCCATCTATGAACTAGGGAAAAAACCTCCCTCAAAATTTGCAAGTGCAAACTCATATAGAGCTCAAATCGAATTAGGAAACCCTTTACCATCCAAAATGGGAAATGACACATCAGCAATTGCAAGAAGAAAAAAAAAATGGGTTGGGTCATCTAAAGGAAAATAAGGGGAAAGTACGCTAATTTTAATCTATAGCAATAACTATGAAGCATTAACATATCTAGGTGACACTCAACATCCATTGGAAGCTAGAGATATGACTATGTTAGGGGCTAGAATCCATAGCCCTTGTCTAGAGTCCTATGAAGTGTTTGTTTCAACAAAAAGCTCTCCCCCTCATGGTTTGTATTCCTCTCTAATCTCTCCCTTAGGCATCGATCCTGAAAGCCCTAGAATATTCTTAGATTCAGTGAATGATCTTGTTTCCATTTGTCATCCATTCTTCTTTATATTCCCTTGTATCTCATTGTCTATGTAACTCCTTAGCCATTCGCTTGTTCTCTTCTATCGAGAAGTGAACACTCAAGCTGGTGGCTTCAGCATATGTTCTGGTAGCATCGACCAATGATGTTGGATGCTTGCGCACGTCGGATATGATCACTCGTTCTTCAAACTGCGCAATAGATGCGTGGACATCCGGAGTAGTCACTCTACGCAATTGCACAACTCTATGCTGCGACTTGTCGAATGATATGTTGTGCATCTCTGCTTCTGGATTATCTTCAAGGATCTCAGTATCTCCTTGATCACTCAGAATTTGCTCTAAATCCAGATCTGGTGAAGTCGGTGGGTTGACCTCTTGGTTGTAAGGCACGAGGAAAATACCCTGTTCGGACTTTGGCTGCTCCATCTCCGTATCCATCTGCTCAAGTATCTGTTCAATCTCTTTAGCGAAGTCCTGTTCCTGCAACTGCTCACCCTGTCTTCTTTGTGCCAGCTACTCAGATGAGTCTACAACCTGTATGGGTGCAGTTTCATCAATCTGTGCATGTTGCGCCTCCTGCTGTGTCTGTCCACGTTGCGCTTCCTTCTCCTATTTGCACAACTCTTGTTCTTCCCGGAGTTGCTGCTTCAACTCTTGTAACTCCTGTATTGTTTCCTACATCCTTTATTTCTCTCTCTACCTTTACGCGTTCCTCCTGTCGCATTGTCGCCTCTTCGCCTCTATCTCCAAAGCTTCTTTCTCCACTAGTGAGTTTTCTTTGAACTTGCAGCTTTGTTTTTCCTTTGTGCTGTCAGCAACCTTTCTCTTGCCTTTGTCACGCACAAGTACATTACCCTCTACTGCTGCGGATGATGCTGCTCTCTGAGATGTTGCTTCTCTTTGCTTTGCTAACCGTCCACAACTATGCCGACTGGTTCATTGAGCCTGGAGAAGCTGTGACAATATCTCCATGGGTCTTCCTCAGGCCAATGACACGCCTCGTAGATCCATGGAAACCACACTCTCGAACAATGTTCTTTGACCAAGCAGTGCGGGTCATACGGATTGAAACTCATGGTGCCAAAAGTAAATCTTTTGAACTCATCGGTCTCGACATCAACATGCTTAAGATTTTGTATCTCGTACAACCTCATCCGCAACAGAAGAGAGGGTAAGGGTGCCTTCTTCTTTCGACGCAGTATAGCTGACAGTCATGTTGATATGTGGTACAACACTTCTTGTATGACGAGCTTGTCCATGGAAACTTCGGTAAAACATGCAGAGGCTTCTCTGCACTGTACATTCGTATGAAGGTGCCAAGAGGTGAGGCATACCAATCCACTATGTCGATCAATGCCTCCATTTTTGCCTGCGACATGCAAGGTGGATTATGCTCAAATATCATCTTATACACCGAGGTGACAAAATGGTCTAAAAACTGTGTGACGACTCCGCGGAAGCTGTATTCAGAAAACAATCTGCAGTAAGTGTGTATAGAGGTTTCCGTTGATGTCCATGCCCAACTCAAGCCTGGGAACTGCTGACGGGCACAGATTGCATCCAGAATGTATGTTGACATGTATATCTCTGCTTGCTGACCTTTGGGCAGCTGTCGGGCTTTTGTTACTCGTTCCTTCAGCCTTGAGCCAACATGTCGAATCAGTTGCATGGTCTGCCTTCACTATTTAGTTGGTCCAACGCGATCACCCAACTCTGCGGGAAGGTCTTCGTGCTCTCTTGGACGTATAAGCGGCATGCGAAGATGACCAAGTACTAATATGCCTTCCGCAGTATCTTCGTCTTGTAAACCTGGTTGGGTGTTGTCCTGAACTTTGCTGACTCCTTCACCCAGCTCTTCAACATATCCCTGGAGTTTGCATTGTTGTTGGGTCTGCTGAAGGGTGTATCCATTATGATCACTGGTTGCAGAAAGTGGTACATCTGCTGATAGTCCAGTGCCTTAAATGTAGCAAGCTCTGTCCCGTTGACATTGCTTAACACCATCATCTCGGGATCAATGTTCGAGACGATCTAATGTATCATGTCCGTGCATGGAAACACGAGATACCTGCATGCAATCCGGTACAAGCTAGACTTGTGAATATTCACATAGACCCTGTGGTCTTCTAGATCTTCCCCAAATGTGCTTGAGAATTTATCATTGATGTCTTGCCATTTCAACTTGATGTCTTTGTCTATGATCAGTTTGGTGTCTTCGTAAATCGGCAAACTCATAGACACTTTCTCAACTACATCTCCAGTTGCGCTTCCGACGATGTCCTTTGACCCTGCTCTCTTGGAGGCCATTGAACCTGAACTGCTGAGAGACAGATGAACACCTGCAATACCTGGAGACATGACAACATTCATGGCAAGCAATCTGTCAGTTGAAAATCAAAGCAAACTTGAGAACTAACATGCAACATACCCGGGAGACTGATGGCAAGGATTGCACAATTTTCACTGGGAGGTCGGGAGATTGACTGTTGAACTTGCGTAAAGCATAGTCTGGACTGTCAAGAGGCTGACTGGCTACTGGAATTATGCAGTGCGCAATCCAAGCTGACCTACTGGGGCTGAGATTGCGCAACGCGCACTTTCAGCTAGCAAGGCCTGCAAGCCTAGGGATTGCATTGCGCAATTTTCTGGGCTAGCAGAGCACTGCTTCTCAAAAATGCACAGAGCAAGCCTGGAGGACAATGCCTAGCCAAATTTGCGCATTTTCTGGGAGGAAGGCAGAGCCTTCCCTCTCAGAAATGTGCAATGTTGTTCGAGCAAGGCGAGGTCTGGGTCATGGTTGCCCAGACCTGTCAACGGGCAACTAAAAACATGTGTAGTTTTGAATGCACGATGAAACTGAGTGTAAGCAAGAGCGAATGATCATGCATGCAAACAACAAATGCAAGATTCAGCAAACAGGAAGACATGCATGTGTGTGCAGCGGGTCGCCGCAATGATGACCGTTGGTGCAAAAACAATGTCATGCATGCGACAACAGTGAGATGCAAATGAAAACTGAAACGGTACTTGTACAAGATAACATGCATGCAAACGACATCAAGCGTTCATAGAAATCAAGCAGACAACACTCACACAAGCCAAAACACAAAAAGCGACAGAAAAGTTGCAGAAGACTTGTAAAGCAGACTTACCCAGAAAAAGTTGAGCTAAACGTGCCGAAGACTCCTACATGTGATGTGGGATGTCAGAGATCCAAGATTGATGTGAGGAATGAGCTCTGCGGCATCGAATAAATAAGTTTGAGGCTCATGACGCGCATGCCACAAATCTAGGAAAAAAAGACACTTGGAGGGCAGTTTCTAAAACGATTTTTGCATGTAACCTCTAGCTGCTAAACATAGATCCATAAAATATAGGGATGTCTTTTGCATGTTGCGTTTTGCTATTTCGAGAAAATAATCCCATGCATGCAAATCAGGTTTGTTGAGTCTCGGAGGGAACCGATCAACCTGAACGCAGATGCAATAGCCTGCAAGTTTGGGAGAGGGATTTGCGCAGTTTCTGGGTTGGCTGTCCCTGAGGGATTGCACAATTTCTGGGGTTAGCAGGTGATTGTCTCCTAGAATTGCGCAATTTCTGGGCTGAGACCCTGTGCCGGGTCAGATTGCACAGTTTTCTATGGGAGGCTTGTCTGGCTGTTCTGCACAATTCTGGAGGTCAACAAGCAGCCCAACAGATTTGCACAATTTCTGGAGGGAAGGCTGGTTCCCCTCCAGAATTGTGCAATTTTCTAGGGGAGCTGCTCAGCGAGAAAATAACCTATGTCTGGGATGGCAGCCTGTGAAGGGACTGAAGTAAAATGACATGCACAGGCTGGCGAGTCATTGAAAATCAGCTAAAGCCTATGTACTTGACAGTGCAAGACATTCTGCTAAGGATGGTTGGTAAGGAGGCTCCAAAATGAAGCTAAGGCAAAAATTTTGGAGGGTGGTTGTAGTCGCTACAACTCGGTCCCCTGCAACTGCTACCAAATTTCATCTTCCAACAACTGGCAACTTTACAAACACTAGTGAGACAAGAGAAAATATTCCTTGACAAAATTTTGACTTCTACTCTTCTTCTTCGTCCTCTGAGGTACTTTCTTTTTCCTTTGTTATTGCACATCAAACTTGCTTGAGATGTGTGTCCAAATGAGGTCAAGCTCCCTTGTATTTATAACCTTTCTTGAGGGTTGAATATCCCTCCTTTAGGCCGACTTTGCCTTGGGCTTATCCATGGATTTTTCTTGATAAAATAAATATTTTTCTTCATTACAATGAGTCCAAATCGAACTATGACACATGACCAATATTATTCTTTATCCTAGAAAGACCTAGAAAGACCTAAAAGACCTAAAAGCACGAAGAACATGCTTTTGACTCAAACTTTAGTATGAAACCCATACTCCAAAAATTAAATATAATTTCTTTCTCTTTCTCTTTCTTTCATTATAAAGAATATACAATTTCATGATTACAATTACATCATAATGAAGACTGAACCCAGTTACAATTTTGAACACCATAGAGCATGGAGTCAATACCATACCTTAAGAAGAAAACATTTTAGATGATGAGGATCTGGTAGAAGAAGAAAGAGTTGGTGAATCACATTCCTTGTCATCCATAGATGCCATAACAAAGGAGGATGATAGTAGCATTGAAACTCAAGATCTAACAAGTGAGATGAACAAGTATGAAGAATTTGCAAGTTTGTAGGAGTACATTTAGGAAAAGGTTAATAATATTGCAGAAGGCCTCTTAGAAATAAAGGAAAAACTCAAGAGGCTAAAGTGCACAATATTAAAGAAGGATAATGAGTTTGAAGAATGGAGGATTGGGAATGCAAGGTTAGTTGTCAAGCTTCTTAGTATTGAGGAGTAGTTAAAACATGTACAATATCCCACTTCAGAAGTGCATAAGTAAGGCTTGCAACACACTGAGTTCACAATTACAGGAGAGTAGAAATTGGAGTAACTCGCAACCTTGCACATTGTTGTTTAACCCACATAAAGAGAATATGATGAATGGGTGGTACAAGGAAATAGAGATACAAGCTTGCAAGATGTTTGAGCAAGATAGCGAGTATATAAAAATGCAAAACCAAGAGTCAAAGCTATGTCATAGTGGCATCTCAACTATAATCAAAGTAGTGTAGCATCAAATGGTGGTATATTTTAGGGGTTGTTGATGACTGGTGGGAGAGACACTCTCTGGGAAGTTAGGGATTTCAGATGTGTTATGGTGGTAGTTCATATCTACTATGGCAGAGGTCCCCAATATTTAAATTGGAGGGAGATTATGAGTTAGTACTCTATCAAATGGGAAATTTATGAGAGATTACTTCTACCCAAGGTTACAACGTAGTTGGAGTGTTTGGGCGTTGGGGATGATAGAGTCCTTATTTGGAAGTGGGATACAGGTGGGTTATCCTCTCATATGGTAAGGCTTGACCAAGTAGGGGAGCATAATTGGAAGGTGTGAGGCACAAGGACCAATAACATCACATTGATGTAGGAGGAGTATAGAAGATCCTGCTTCAAATTCATTTGGGATCTAAGAATTGGTCCCACCATACATATTTTGGATTCCATCTCAGTAATGCAACAAGGATTCTTCGAATTCATTTGTGATCCTGGTATTGAGGATACAATTGCTTGGGGTCAAGCAATTTTGGGAAGGGAGGACTGTAATGTCCCTTTTTCCGAGCATTAGGAACATAGACTAACTTAGTAGCCCAACCATTCCCATAGGCTACATGTTAAAAAAAAGCAATGATGTAATATCTAGGAATTAATTAATTAAAAGTGACTAAGGAAAAATAATATTATAATTCACTTTAATTAAACAAGAAAAAGACTCATGGTATTCAGATGACCCATGGTACTTTGATAGCCCATGACTATTAAAATATGAGAGCTCACTCCTTAGGCATGCATTTGGATTATTGTTTTGTTATTATTGAGTTGAGCTCTTGTATCTTGTTTGGATGATGTAGGAATTTATAGGGTAAGTTTCTCAGACAAAACACCAAAGGACACCGCTCACAAACAGATCACAGATCAATACACAAGTATCCTTGACGTAGTTAAAACTCTCAAAGAGGGAAACAATCCACAACCTAAGCCAACATGGCCACTTCAGGCAATTTATTAATAAAAGAATGAAAATTACTTAAGCTTCTCTCATGAACATTTACCCTACAATGACCCTCCATGATCTTTAAATAGAGATCATGGACCAATCAGGTGTTAAGCCACGGACTAAGTGTCGGTAATACCGAGGAGAGAATGAACCGTCGGATCACTACATATCGTGACCGTCGGATTGTAAAAAGTACATAATAAGAAACACACATTACCTAACTCTACACTATACCAAGTTATACTTACCACAAAATTTGCACAACCTCATGCAAAAGGAAATTACCAACAACTGAATAAAAGATGAAAACCCCGAAATTAAATAATGGAATTATTGGAGGAAATTTACATAATTTTTGAATGCAAAATGTGAGTGATATATTCCCAAAAATACCTCCTCTTTAAGCCCTATTGATTTGACCCATTAACAACTTACAACATGGCCCAAATGTAAAACCCAATTTGGCCTATTCTCCAATGTCAATTCAACCCAATGAATTAGGGAAAATTGATTCCCACAAGTTCCTCTATGATGGGAAATCCTGATCTCCCAATTTGCTTGAGAAACTCAGCCCCTTATGTCTAGAAATGTATCCCTGAAGGACCAATAGCTTGATTTTAGCAAATTACTAGCTTGGCCTCCATAACTCAACTTCCTAAACATTGAGAAGTTGACCTCTTCGCACTAGGTAATTTTGACCTCCACGCACTAGCAAATTCAACCCTCTTTCCTTGAATATAAATTGCCCCTAATTTCAACCACCACACACTGACAAATTTAAGCCTTTTTCCTTGAATATAATTTGGCCCTAAGTTTGACCTCCACACAATGGAAAATTCAACCCTTTTTCCTTGAATATTTCAGCCCTCAACTACTAAACAATTCAGCCTTAGTATACCACGGATTTTTCCCAAGAAAAGTGATGGACACTTCTTCAGCAATGGGTGAAATTCAACCTCTGTAAAAGAGGATCTTGACCCTCTGTCAAAATCCACGAATTCAACCTCAACAAAGTATGATAACTTGGCTCTGATCAATCCACCATTCTGAGTTCCAAACATGTCTGAGAGTTTGTGGCTAGTTATTTTTCTAGGATTTTATGTGAATTTCAATATGGTGATTTCATCCCTTGCAATTTCAAAAATTTAGGTTTGTAATTTAGATTTTCTTCCTTTTTGTTTATGCCCCTCTAGGCATAACTAATTTTTCAGCCATTTTCCAGACAGTTAAGGGTTAATATCTTATGTTAACCTTTAACACATTTATGAGAGGATTAATATACCACAAATAATTTCTTGTTTTCATTTTTGAAAATAATAATTATATCAAAAAATTTCGTCACATGTCTTTTACTTTTTCCAGTCAACAAATAAATAAAAAGATTCATAGTAAGTTTCTAGGGGTATTACACTCATTAACGATTACGTGGACCTATTGATGAACAATACATGGCACTATTGCACAATCAACATGGCACATCAGAAAGATGACATCATCTCGGTGATGTGGCACCACCAAACGCTGCCACATGACATGGTGATTTTGCACATTTCGATTCACAGAAAGTCTAAAGAGAGGCGACACGTGGCACCCCTCACGAGATGCTATGTGGCATGATGACATCATGTTGACATTATCATGTAGAGGACCAGTGACCTCCAAGTCACATGGGGCGATCACTTGGTCATATAGGGCCAAAGCAAAGGTGTTAAGGGTCGGCCCAAAATCTTGGTAATACAGAAACTTCAATAATGGTCAAATGGTTAGCCCCATTCATTATACAATGGCTAAACTCTAGATTACAAGCCCTAATTGATGTAGCTCGTGGTCGACTTGACCATCTTGAGGACCACTTGCATTATATATATTATAGATAATATAATATATATAATATTATATATATAGATACTACTTCAACCCCATCATATAACAATGGGTAACTTAGATTACAAGCCTATTGATGTAGCCAGTCGTGGCTTCCCATCTTGAGACACTCAATTATATATATATATAATATATGGGCACTCCCATCGGGCAATAACGTACATTCATTAGAATGAGTTAACAAGAGACTAGTCTATGGAAGAGTCTGAGGAGTGTCGACGGTATTTGTACATTCAACCCCATTCATTATACAATGGGCAAACTCTAGATTACAAGCCCTAATCGATGTAGCCCGTGGTCGGCTTGACCATCTTGAGAACCACCCGCATTATATATACATATGGGCACTCCCATCGGTCAATAACGTACATTCATTCGAATGAGTTAACGAAGAGACTAGTCTGCGGAAGAGTCTGAGGAGTGTCGAAGGTATTTGTTTTGGTTCTATGAAGTTAAAACTTTGAGTACTTTGTCCACGTATGAGAAATACTAACTCTGCCACATTGAGCCCAGAGGTCTAAATCGATGTAGCCCATGGTCGACTTGACCATCTCGAGGACCACTCACATTATATATATATATATATATACATATATTATATATATCTATATATATATATATTATTATAATATCATATATATACGATATATACATATATATCTAGATATTATATATATATATTATATATATAATATAAAGTATATATATATATATTATATATTATATATAATATATATATATATGGGCACTCCCATCGGTCAATAACGTACATTCATTTGAATGAGTTAACGAAGAGACTAGTCTATGGAAGAGTCTGAGGAGTGTTGAAGGTATTTGTTCTGGTTCTACGAAGTTAAAACTCTGAGTACTTTGTCCATGTATGAGAAATACTAACTCTGCCACACTGAGCCCAGAGGTCTAAATAGATAAACATGATGGCATTTCCATCCAACGTCATTTGCACTTAGTCGCGAAGGCTTGAATAGATGACCACGATGGCATTATTTTCATCTGACGTCATTTGCGCTGAGTCACAAAGGTTTGAATAGATGGTTTTGTTTTAATACATATGAGAAATACAAAGGATTTTTGTGTAAGAAGTCGAGAGTAAAGCCATGTGGATCAATGTGAAGTCTTGTGGGCATGGTGATTTGGAGGCAACATTGTTACAATAAAACGATTAACGCAACATGGTATCACAAGTGACACTGGGTAGCTGAGTTGGTAAGGGGTGTGCATTGTAGCCCAGGTCGTAGGTTCAACCCTTGCGAGGAGACAAGTCGGTTTATATTTATTGGCCCAATCAGTTATTTAACCAAGAACCAAGAATTCTACAAATAAAACTGAATGAAATTGAATGTAAGACACAGGTAAAAGACATAATATTTTATGTGGTAAAACCTTGACAGGGTGTCAAGGAAACATCCACAGGGCAAGGGATTTGATTTTCTATTAAACCAATAATGGTTCTCCTTATATCAACAATTCAGACATTCATCATTTTAAAGGAGGCTCTTCTGTTACATAACAATTTTCGTTATAAAACCAACTTGGCAGTAAATACTATTTTACTCGTATTTACAATTAGTTGTCAAATTCCAACAAACTCCACCTTGACAACAATTTTCCTAATCCCTTGCCCATGCCCATCTATCATCTCTTCTGCAAGCGAAGAGAAGCTAAACACCATCGCAGCTTCTCTACTGTAACTGGGTTTGTGAATATGTCTGCACAATTCTCCCGAGTATGGACCTTCTTGAGAGCTACTTTTCCACCATCGATCACATGTCTCAGAAAGTGATACCTTACATCAATGTGCTTGGTCTTGTTGTGATAAGATGGATTTGTAGCCACGTGAATAGCACTCTAACTGTCACAGAGTACATTCACTTTCTCCTGCGTCCTTCCAATCTCATCAAGTAGACCCTTTAACCAGATTGCTTCTTTACTGGCATCTAAAGCAGCTATATATTCTGCTTCAGTAGTGGACAACACAACTGTCTCTTGAAGCTTTGACATCCAACTAATTGCTCCACCTGTAAGAGTAGAGACATAACCTGTAGTAGATCTCCTTTTGTCCAAATCACCTACATAATCAATATCTACATATCCACAGACTGATTCTTCACTACCATTAAAGATGATGCAATGGTCACTTGTGCCTCTTAGACATCGAAGCACCCATTTCACTGCTCGCCAATGTTCTTCACCTGAATTTGCCATGAACTTGCTGACAACTCCAACTGCATGTGAAATGTCAGGGCTTGTAGATATCATCGCATACATTAAGTTGCCTACAACATTTGCATATGGTACATGAGACATATACTGCTTTTCTTCATCAGTTCTAGGACTCAAAACCGAAGAAAGCTAAAAATAGGAAGCTAATGGAACATTAACAGGTTTCACATTGTTCATACAGAACTTTTCAAGTACTCTCTCCACATACTTCTGCTGTGATAACCAAAGCTTACCATTTTTCCTGTCTCTGTGTATCTCCATGCCCAAGATATGTTTTGCTGCTCAAAGATCCTTCATATCAAACGTCCTAGAGTGCTAAGCCTTTAACCTGTTGATCTCTTCCATGCTTTTGCTTGCAATAAGCATATCATCAACATACAAAACTAAGATAATGAATATTCCACTAAAAATCTTGAAGTATAAACAATGATCATACTCACTTCTAATAAAGTTCTGGCTCACCATGAAGGAGTCAAACTTCTTGTACCATTGCCTAGGAGACTGCCTCATACCATATAATGATTTCATGAGCTTGCAAACTAATCTTCTGCTGCGACCTTGTACAAAACCTTCTAGTTATTCCATATATAACTCTTCATCCAAATCACCATGTCCAAAAGTTGTTTTAACATCTAACTGTTCTAACTGTAATGAAGTTAGTGCCAACACAATACGAATAGAAACAAGTTTTACAATTGGTGAAAAAATCTCAGGAAAGTCGATACCTTCAACATGAGAATAGCCTTTTGCTACCAGTCTCGCCTTATACCTTTTGATACTTCCATCAACTTTCCGTTTCAGTTTGAAGACCCATTTGCATCCAACAACACTTCTCCCTTCAGGAAGTTCTACAAGATCCCAGGTATTGTTCTTGGCTAAGGAATCCATTTCTTCTTCCATAGTTGTTTTCCATTTTTCGCTATCTGTATCATCCACTGCTTCCTGATAACAAGAAGGTTCCCCATCTTCAGTAATCAAAGCAAAATATGAAGCATAATCTTCATACCTTTCGGGAGTTTTTCTTTCCCTTGTAGACCTTCTTAGAGTGACTGGTTGCTGAACTGGTTCAGAAACTTCAACAACTTCCTTTGTATCTTCAACACCTTTTCCTCCAGAAGTCTCTTCTTCCTTTTGACTTTCAAAGAAAGGTCTAGCCTCCAACTGAATTTATTGATTTGGCGATACCTATTCCTGTTCAATTCTTTCAACATTTTATTTTAAAAGAGAAGATTCATCAAATGTTACATCTCTGCTAATGACTATCTTCTGTGACGTAGGATCCCACAACCTGTACCCTTTCACTGCATAGTCATACCCAACAAAGACATAACATTTCCATTTTGGATCTAATTTTGAACATTGATTTTTAGGAATAAGAGCATAAGCATCACAACCAAATATCCTTAAATGTGAATAATCACAAGACTGACCTGACCAAACTTCTTCAGGAATTTTACAATCAATTGCTACTGAAGGTGATCTATTAACTAAATAACAAGCAGTGGATATTGCTTCTACCCACAACTCCTTTTGCAGGTTACCATTGCTGATCATGCTTCTGGCTCTTTCCATAAGAGTCTGATTCATACGTTCAACAATACCATTTTGTTGAGGAGTATAAACAACAGTTTTGTGTCTAACAATTCCTTCATCCTTATAGTATCGTTCAAATTCTAGAGAAGTAAATTCACCACAATTGTCAGTTCTTAAACATTTAATTGATTTGCTTGTTCTTTTTTCTACCATTGTTTTAAATTGTTTAAATACATTGAATACATCAGCTTTCGTTTTTAACATAAAGACCCAAACTTTATGGGAGAAATCATCAATAAATGTTAAAAAAATATAAAGCACCTCCATATGATACAACAGGAGATGGTCCCCACAGATCAAAATGAATATAATCTAAAATTTCTTTACTATTATGACTTCCAATTTTAAATCTCTGTTTACGTTGTTTTCCATACACACAATGTTTACAGAAATCCAACTTCAAGGATTTCAAATCAGGAAGTGATTTACGTTTCATCAGTACCTTAAGACCTTTCTTGCTCACGTGACCCAATCGCTGATGCCATAGGCAAGTACCTTCTTCTTCTTTCTCTGACACAATCGTTGCTTCACTGACCTGAGTACTTCTTTTGAGTCTGTAAAGATTTCCGACCTTTTCTTCTTTCATGACAACTAGGGCGCCTTTAGAGAATTTCAACACTCCTTTCTGACCTGTAAACTTATAACCATCCAAATCCAACACTCCCAAAGAAATCAAATTTTTCTTCAATTCAGGTACATGTCTAACACTAGTTAATGTTCTAATTGTGTTATCATACATTTTAATCCTGATATTTCCCATCCCAACAGTCTAACATGATACATTATTACCCATAAACACAGAACTACCATTTACATCTTCATATGAAGTAAACCAATTTCTGTGTGGACACGTGATGAGAAGCACCAGAGTCTAACAACCAACTTCCAAAATCCTGAGAGACATTACATAAAGGTAAAGTTTCATCTATCATACATAATTCTTCAGCAGATAAAACTTCATCTATCATACCTGAATCAACCTGATTTGCTTCTTTCTTTGGGTTATCAGACTCTTTTAATTTCCAATAGTCTTTCTTGAGGTGTCCAATTTTATTGCAGTGCCAACATTTTGCCTTACACTTCTTTCCCTTTGATTTTGATTTGGAAGACCCCCTTGTTTTTTCTCCTCTCTCCTTTGATCGTCCTCTGGCTATCATGGCTTCTAGTGCAGTTGTCTCAGTACTAGATTTCCTTCGTACTTCTTCAAATAAGAGAGCTCCCACAACTGATTCAAATTTCAAAGAATCAACAGTGCTCAAACTGATTGAAGTTACGAAGTGGTCCCATGACTCAAGCAGAGAACACAACAATGTTATAGCTTTGTCTTCTACCTGAATTTTAACTTCCATATCTGATAATTGACATATAAGTGTATTAAAAACATTTAAATGTTCTGCAACTTTTGCACCCTCCTTCATCCGAAGGCTGTATAATTGTCTTTTTAAATAAATTCTATTGGTTAACGATTTTGTCATATATAGTTTTTCCAGTTTTTCCCGTAAACCTGTAGCTATACTCTCTTCAACAATGTTGAAGAGAACTTCATCCGCCAGGCATAACCTGATGGTACTGAGAGCTCTGGCATCCAAGTTCTCCCAGTCCGAATCTGTCACACTAGCAGGTTTCTTATTTGCCCTGTCCAGAGCTTTGTGCAACCCTTGTTGCACCAGCAAATCCCTAACTTTCAGTTTCCATAGAGCAAAGTTATTCTTGCTAGTGAAATTCTCCACCTCTAACTTTGCATTCGTCATCTTGGCCATTTTCTTCCTACGAACCCTTCCTCATAGGGTTTCTATCTTTCACCTCCTAGGGTTTCTGTTTTTTACCTAGGGTTTCCAGGTTACTTGAGTTTCCCCTTTTTTTTTTCCAAATAATAAAAAAAAAAAAACTAAACAGAAAACCTAGAAAACCTACACCATAATTCTTTTGGCCTTTTTTTTTCAAATTTAATGAAAAAAAAATCTGGAAAAAACTTATACACTTTCTGAAAAAAAAATCCCTGGTTTTCTGAACAAGAGCAACCGAAAACCCTCTTTCTCAACAGTGACACTCTTCAACACAATGCATTTCACATGGAGGTGTGGTTCCAAACATCCACGTTATGCTCTCCAGCAGCGAGCAACCGGAAACACTCTTCCTCAACAACGACACTCTTCAACACAGCTGCTCTATCAAGCGGTGGGCATGGGTGTGGGCATGGGCTCACTATTCCAAGCTATGACATTTATGGCGTTTCCAGAACTGCGAATTTTCAGTGTTATAGAGGGCTCCCAAATTTTTCAACTAAATTCAACTCAACCTCGCTCTGATACCAATTGTTGGCCCAATCGGTTATTTAACCAAGAACCAAGAATTCTATAAATAAAACTGAATGAAACTGAATGTACGACACAAGATTTTATGTGGTAAAACCTTGACAGGGTGTCAAGGAAACATCCACAAGGCAAGGGATTGGATTTTCTATTAAACCAATAATGATTCTTCTTATATCAACAATTCCGGCATTCATCATTTTATAGGACACTCTTCTGTTACATAACAGTTTTTGTTATAAAACCAACTTGGCAGTAAATACTATTTTACTCATATTTACAATTAGTTGTCAAATTCCAACAATATTTTATTTTTTATTTATGGTTACCATTATGTCGAATAAATAACTCAATGGCGGCATGCAAATTGTAGCATCAACGCCAAATTTTGGTATTTTGTTAAGCCCACCCAAAAAGGGTCAAACTATAGCATATTTAATTTAATATTTGGTTTTGTTTGGTTATTTTGAGTTTTTGAGAGCATTATTTGCTCAAATTGAATTCTAGAAAAAGTTAGTTGTTCAGGGCTTAGAGATGAATCTAACCAAAGGGGTGTGATGCTTTTTAGACACTTTAATTGATAACCAGAATTATTTTGAATGTTTTGAGGAGCTATGAGTAGAGTGCAGTGGTTTTGAATGCATTGACAAAACAAGTTCCAAGAAGGGGATAAAGTGCCCAGATTGATGAATTGGTAGAGGCATAATATGGGCAACAGCATGATAGCTAGTGGTAGTTGCTTATATGACAGTTTGTGATAGTATTTGTGATGGTGGTTGCAAGATAAGACAGTGGTTATGGTGAAAAGTTATTATAGTGATTGCAAGTTGTGACAATGATCATGGGCCATGCAATGAAAGAGATTGCACATTGTAGATGGTGACATTACTTATGATTTATAGATATATGATTGCAGTGGATCCAGTTTGAAAATGAGATGAAATAGAAGTCCATAAGGAAGTTGAAGAAGGAGGTCAGTGTCTCCACTAAGGTTGAAGCCTAGAGCAGATTAGAGCCCACTTATTCTCGAGGTTAGAGCCTTAATTAGTTTGGAGCCTGCTCATTCTCGAGGTTGGAGCCTCAATCAAGTTGCAGCCTAGAGCAGGTTGGAGCCTCAATCAAGTTGTAGTGTATAGTGAGCAGCTACCTGAATTCTTTTAAGGTTGGCGTCTCTTAAGTTTGTAGCCTCCCACAAGTGGCAACTTGCATTTCTTGGGGGTAGTTGCCTCCAGCAAGTCATAGCCTACGAATCTATGTAATTAATTGAAGAAGAAGAAGAAGAAGATTTGTGGTTTTCTCTCGTATGGGTTTCCATGTAAAGCTTGTGTCTCTTTGTGATGCAATGGTTTCTTAATATGTTATTGATGTGATGGTAGTTTGATGTTGCATTGTTATAGTTGATGCTTATGTTTCATTGTTATATGGTTGTTTGATTATAAAAAATTGTGAAATACTAAAATTGAACTCACATTGATTAAACACCCCCCCCCCCCCCTCTAAGTGTGACCTTTGGGCCAACATTCCCATCATAAATCACTTTGACACTTAAAAACTATTCCTTGGCTCAAAAGTTGGACTATAAGAGACTTTGATTCAATGCAAATATTGCATTGAAAAACATCACATTGAAGCTTATTGCCCTAAAGGATTTAGGAAGAAAAAGAATCACTTATGAAAATCAACCTAGTGGGTTAGCTCTTTAGATCATCATCACATAGTCTCATGTGTCATTGGTTCACCCTCACCTACACATTCTTTGATTTCAGCTAGACTCACACCTTGAGAAACTTGGCAAGATTTGGTAACCCAAAATCCAAACATTGAGAAATTGATTCGTCGTGATTTGGCGAAAGACATAAAAGTCATTTAGCTTCCCAATTTATATCAAATTGGGTAGATCAGTTAAAATTTGAGGTGCAAGACAAGTAGACCCATCAAATCAAGCTAATAGCAAGGACTTCAGACCAAATGGAAAAGAAGTCCGAACATTGGAAATTAGCAAAGTCTTCAACTAAGGAATCAAAAGTTTGAACAAAAGTAAAGAAGAAGAAGAAATCCCCAATCACATCTCAACCAATGGTAATAAAAGGCCAAGCCCATAAACTAGTTTAATCATGTATTGTTTTTGTCTCTTGTTATATAACCATTTTGTGCAAATTTACTCATGTTATAAATTTTGGAATGTAGTTCCATTGGGTATTAGGCAATGTAAAGGGTGGGTAGATTGTATCAATCATAATTTTTTATTTTTTTAATAAGCTAGTTGGTTTATCTATTACGTAAAGAAAAATATCAAACTAAATTTCCACGGCTATTGACCTATCCCATGGGAAGCCATACCAGTAATAGTGGAGAGTTTTCTTGATCCAAGTAGTTTGAGCAATATTTTGAATAATAAAAATAAAACTTGGAATTTATGTATGTTCTATGAGTCCTAATAGCCTTTAGATGCATTAAACTAGTCTTCCAAGCCATTATAAAATAGTTTGGAATACTATGCATTGAAAATCTAAGCTATGTGATGGAGAGTAGCACTTGATGGAAGGGTAGAGTCTCCAATGTCAAAATGTTGAGAGAAAGATTTGTCATATTGCTAAGTAGGACCTAGTTGAGTTGAAGCTAGTGACCTAGCATTGATATCTTTGAGTTGAAATTGTACCTGATCAAGTTGTAAAAGAATATCTTCCTTGGCTTCATCCCTTTCTAGAATGATCCTTCCAACCAATGCCTTTATTTGCTAGTAGAGATCAACAATCTTCAATATTTTGTATCTATGGTGTGTAAGCTCCCCGGGTTTTGTATGTAGTCTCCTAGATTGTAATCAACATTGAGATCATGAATAACTCCCCTTTCTCCCTTAAGTTCCTCTTCAACAAAGGTGATTTCCTTGTATATGTGTTGGGGAAAATCTTCCCTATACATGCATGTTGACTCTCATGCTTGTGATATTTTTTGTATGTCAGTAGAAACATCGTAAGCACCCTGAATGATGATTGAGCCAAAACATCCTTTTACGTCTTGAGCAAGAAACTCATACTTGAGGCATTGTAGAATGAACCAAAGGAGAATTAAATCATGAGAAAGCATATCCAAGAAATTTGCATATAGGGAGTTAGACCAACAAAATACAGAGGAGGATTGGAGGGAGTCAGGAAAATGAAATATAGACGGAATGATGGGGCCATGGATAGAAGAGGATTGAAGAATTATGAGTGATATCGATAACAAGAGGCCCGAGGAGGCAAAAAAAGCACTACCAAATTAAATTCCCACCCATAATCACCCCCTTCACTATTGCATGAAGACTATAGGTGCCAACTAGCTTCCACACCATGAAATCATTCACACATATCTTGATAATGACTGCAAAGAGGAACTAGAGATGTGTTGGCATAGCCAAATGATAGGGATGGCTGCGAGTTGTTTCCTTTAAATTTGCCTTGAAAACCATTTCATTAACCCATTTCCATGTAAGATGTGTCAATCACATGTTATCTCATAATGCAACATGCCTTGCCACAATTTCCATATGGTGCTCTTGTTGGCGGCATTGGGTTTTATAAGGAGGGGCACTCTTCCTTGTTCCACCCATCTAGGGATTTCTCTTAAAAGAGGACATGGGGGTGGATTTTGATCCACTTATGTCTGCGCAAGTCACAAGACCATTTAATATAATCTCTCTAGGTGCAACCACACATTCAACCACTACCTCAAATGCCCACATGGCTCTAGGCTAGTCTCTCATGGAATTCAACCTTATCCCATGGTGAAAAACTTCTCACTCTCCACCATTGGATCTAACCCATTTAGGCAGTATTAATCATAATTTTGAAATATATCAAGTGAACAATCTTGTAATCTTTTACTATAAACTCTAGCTATATCATTTTTAATACAGATCTAATTATCTATATTAAAAGTAAAATAAAGTTGAAATGTTCTAGTTCCTCTTTAATAATCATTTGTGTACAAATCCACCCAAAGATAGAACTAATATATCTATAACACTCCCACCCCCTTCGTTTATCTTGGCTGTGAGAGGTGTTACCTATTCATTTTAACTTGACCTCCAAGATCTATTATGAAAATGGGATTAGCAAAAACTTCATTTTTGTGATCTTTGTGAAATTTAATTATGATACCAGCATTGTGATAAGATCATTGGGATCTTTCCAGTGATATAAAATTTAATTCAACCTTATTTCTGGATCAAAAGTTATGCCCATTTTATGTTTGTCAATAAGAAGGGTCAACGTCGGTCCATGGCTCTCCATGTGGTACCCATGTAGCCGTTGCATGGCCCATGTGGCACTGTTGGGGCTACTTACCTATCCACCAAATCACCTGCCATGTTGCACCCCACGTTGGGGTATGGAACTGCATTGACCAAACAACTTGTAGTGTAGACCCCTCAAATGTTGATTTGAATTTGGGGAAGGGGAGCCCCGCAATTAACCACGATCATCTATCGAAGATAGGTAGATTGGTGCTAATCCCAACCACAACCCCCCTACTCATTAAACATCATCCACGAGGGGGGGGCTCAGTCAATCTCGAGCATCGACCTCTAGGCTTGCTCTCCACTTAGTTTCTTGAAAATCTTGGTGGCTTGGAGACTTGCAAGCCTAATAGGGTCCACCCACAAGCCACATCATCTCAACATTGGATCCTCGGCCTTCCCACTACTCCAACCCCAATTGGGAAACGTCAAGGTCAGAGGTCCAAAACTCGAGGACATCAATCCATTGTACTATGTGCAAAGTCCCTTGATCTGACAACTGTCATAGATTTCACCCAACTAACTTGCAAATAGTTTAACACAAACTTCATGGGCAAAAGGGTAATACCACTCTCCATGTGCAGGAGCATATCCGAGTGATTTCGCCATATTTGAAAGGATTTCTAACCAGCTTTAACCATGGGGCGAAACCACTAGAATTTATTGTGGTTTTACATAAATTACTTTACACATGGATAAAGATGAGAGGATTCATCTCCCATGCCATGTGTTTGAGGTGGAGCCCTTTGGTCCACGTCAGCTTAGTGTCTTGACATTGGGAATTTCTAGCCTCCCTCTACTCTAACCTCTATTAGAAAATGCCAAGGTACAAGGCCTGAGACTCTAGGTGAAGCCCATCAGTCCACGTCATCTCGGTGTCTCAACATCAACAATTCCTCGCCTCCCTTTACTCTAACCTCTATTGGAACATGTCGAGGCCCAAGGTTCAAAACCTAAGGTGGACCCCACCAGTTCACGTTATCTCGACATCGAGGGTTCCTCACCTCCATCTGCTCTAACCTCTATTGGAAAATGCTGAGGTCTGAGGTCTGAGACTTGAGGTGGAGCCCATCAATCCCCATCATCTTTGCGCCATACGTAATTTTTTTTTGGCCAATAACGGCCACACACATGTCCAAGTGATTGCCTCGGGGTCTGACAACCCGACGGGGCCCACATGATAAGCTTGCGATGAAACAAGGTTCCACCACTGGACCCTCAGTGTCAGGTCTTGCTATACTCTGCATATCTTACCAATACGCTCTATCGATCCCGATGACCATTAGAAGCATGTGATTACCAATTAACTGAGTGTAAGCATATTAGTGTTGATATCAATGCAAGAGGAGTTGCAGTCCCTCTACAAGGCAGTGCAAACCCTCTGAGTAGGCTGAACTAATATACTCATGAACCATTGTTGTCAATTGAGAGAGAAAGAGAGCATAAGCACACAGTTCTCATCTCAATCATGAACTAAATATTGATCAGCACAACCACCCATTAAAATCGTGGACATACAAGATATCTTCCACTCATAAACATAACAATGAACTTCATAGTTAGGGCATTCATTTTCGTTCCTAAACGTATAAGATCATGTACCAATCATTAACATAATAAAGAGCATCATAGTCCATTAAATTCAAGTACGCATATGCAATAGACTTATCTGAGTGCTTAAGATGGTTGGCAATTGAAGGAGGGACTTCAAATATCCACCCAACAATAAGTCAGCTACATTGCAGTCTTTTTTGTTGGACTACCCCTAAGCCAAATCCAAAGTATGAGGAGATGCTTGCTCAGAGAAATTCACACCAAAGCTTGGTAGACACCCATGAGATGGAGTTCACTGTCCTAGTGGCTTAATAACTGCTCTCTGGCAATAAGCATCATCGGAACCCACTTACTTCTCTATGTTAAATCACAAGGCTTCACCCAAGGTCTAGATGGATTTTTGCTCAGTTCCAAGAGATTGAATCCACTGTTTAGGTGGTTTCACAACTGTATTTTCGTAGCAAGGAATGCAGGGGTTTGTAGTCCACTGTGAAGAGATTGCAACCACAAACCTCACATCCATATAAAATAAAGCCTTAAAAAGAAGTTTTATAAACTCATTTCTAAACATTTACTCACTTATAATTGTTTCAAACCCATAATAAACTTTTCATCATCAACTTATTCTTTTCTCAATCCAATTAAACTTAAAATAAATATAGATTTCAAATAGTTATATACAAATCAACAGATATTTACTTTTCAATATTATAATATATAAAAATAAATCATTATTAACTTATAAGTAATCATCTATTCCTAAATACCAATATAAGTAACTTATCGCATACAAACATGTTGATATTACCTCCAACGAAGTCTAATACCAATATAACAAGCTATCACTTGAAATGCAAACATGTGGGTATCATCTCCAACAAAGACCCAATGCCTTTTCTTTGGAAATATGAAGATTTTACTTAAACTTTGAATTGAACACTAGTATTATGGTTGAGCCGATAGGCTCATTCTACAGCCCAGTATCATCATGTGTAACGCTCTCTCCGTAGGTCATCACAATTGAAATTTTGTTCATCTTTGTGAAAATTATTTTTTTAAAGAAATCTAAAAATTAAAA
>APFE031676300.1:23401-42585 GCA_000404065.3 Pinus taeda | reverse complement strand
TAAATGTATAAATTCTTTTTAAATATATAAACATTTAATCTAAATTAGATAATTTAAATTTACCATTTCCAAAAATCCCAACCAAATTTTAAACTAAATCCATTTAAAGATATCCGGCACCGTTAAAAACACCAAATAATTAAATTATTAAACTAGCAACCATTGAATAATTAAACCATCCTTAAGCATTATAAGAATAAAGTGCGTTAAAAACACCAAGTAATTAAATTATTAAACTAGCAACCATTGAATAATTAAACCATCCTTAAGCATTATAAGAATAAAGTGCGACTATGCCAAATCATATAAGAATAAAGTGCGACCATGCCATATCATACGATGAAGTTAGTTATGGTCATAAGGGCACTCCATCCAAAAACTCGGAATTGACATTAGTGGAATGCATGTGTTCCATCCATTAACATCAGGGTTTGAAGGGTTAGACTTTTTGAAATGGAGTTGTTTATAATGTGATTTTTTAAAGTTTTTTTGGTCGGTTTTTCTGGTTAAAATCTTGCAATAATTTATTGGAATCACAGGTTTGATAGCTAGTTTCTGCACACTCAAAGCGTCCCAAGGGTTTTTCAGGGTGCTGAATCCAAATATACAGTTAAAAAACCATTTTAACTGCAACAAATCAAGATTTAATCTCAATTTCTTCCACCGAATTCCGTCACCGAAATCTCCAAAAAATCGCATTATAGACAACTCCTTTTAAAATGGCGAAAACCAAGGTCGAACAATGCTTATCATTGCAAAGTAGCCCTACAAGCATGATCCCCTACACTCGCTTTTCTGGTGCCACACCTGTCTTCGAACATGGTGGAGGGACCTATCATCACCTCGGTAGTAACCAACCAAAGAGTGTTGCAAAAGCTCAATCACATGGCTGGAAGAACCTCTACTTACGATGCATGGGGACTCGTTATTGTTCCAAATATTGTTCTAGATGCTCCATTCTAGGTCAAACAATGCAGGTCTACATTGTGATTTACAATGATACATTGACACATGTTCCAATGATAGGTTGGTACAGGTTAAATTGCCATCCTATCAAGAAAAAGTGACGGGGGCAATGACATAATTGAAACATCATTTCTTTTTCCGTGTAACTTTGAAAAAAATCTCAAACAAAGCAAGCAACCATGTTGACTAAAATTCTATAGCGTAAGGTAGGTGATCGCCTAACAAGGAATACCACTAGATGGATGAAGAAAAAAGGCATTGTGGATATAATGCCCTGGCCCAGGAATAGATCGATATGGCAAGGTGGCATAACTAGAATAAATACTCGTGAAGTTGCAGTACACCTATATTGTGGACAACATATATTTCCAACACTGAACATATACTATTCTCTTATTTTATTAAATGAGAGATCTTTCATGGTTAAACATCAAACAGAAAAAATGTTTTTTTTTATACCACAAAGATTTTTGGTTTGATTTCAGTAGTCACCATGGATTCATGTGGCATTGAAGTAACCATTTGATTTTTTGGTTGACTTGTAAAAAAGTGGTTGTTAATTTTTGGTTGATTTGTAAAAAAAAGTAGTTGTTAACTTTTGGCTATCACATCTTGATTCATGGAATATTCAGCTTTAAGTTTACATCCAAAATTTTAAATTTTATAGTATTAATTTAATAAGTGAGAAAAATCCCTTAAAGTTAGAGTAACTTCGGAACATAATAGTTAGAGTAGCTTTGAAACATATACCCAGAGGCTTCAACAATAAAGACATAAAGACATACAAAGTCAGGGTCACGATACATCCTTATTTAATAGATTATAAGAGCTCACCCTTAATAGACTTGCTTTTATTGATGAATAAAGGCCAAGGCATCTGCAAACATGGCTGCAACATCATTGATAGAAGGATTTAAAAACAAGACCTTAAGCATCTCCAAAATGAATAGAGGTTTCTTTTTAAAATTAATCTTTATAAATATAATGTCTAAATGACAAGACATTGCCTATTCCATGTCCTCCTAATAAAATTGTCTAAATTATATCACCCACAAAGAAAGCTAATTAATTAAAAATAATAATGTTAATAAACTAAAAGAACCTTACCCTAGTGAACTTGCCCCTTTTAACAAATAAACACTTTAAAACATCTAAAAAGGATTTTCGACACTATTTATTAAAGAGAGAATAAAATACAAAATTCAACATTACTAAAATAAAAGTTATTTCACTTAATTATAAGCCTACTTAAAATTAATCTCCCATAACTTTCCAAAAATTAATAACTATTAACATTATTTAAAATATATTTTGCATAAATGAAATGAGTAAGCTAATTGCCTTAATTATAATCAATCTCCCTTACTCTCCCAAAGAATAATAACATTGTTTAAAATATTTTTTATGAATGGAGTGAGTGTGTCTATTGATAATAATAATAACAATGTGTTTAATACCACAAGCAAAAGTTATTCATGAACATAAAATGATGGGTGAATAGTGCATTGTTAAAGTACTTATTGGTTCCAAACCCACCCTACCAAGATATTACTACCTGTTCCAAACCCTATAAGTATCTCACTAACTGATCTTTATTAGGGATAGCAATAAAAATCAACACAATATTAAGTGAGTATGAAACCACATTCCTCTATTAGTGATAGCAATAAAAATCAACCCAATATTATGTGAGTATGAAACACATTCAAAAATCAACCCAACCCAATATTATGTGAGTATGAAACACATTCCTCTCATCATATATATAGACACAAACAATGGCCAGAATTTTATAGAACAGTAATAGGCTTTGAACTACTAGTATGAACCCTGCTCCCAAGTGGAATCGTAGAATTCGAAGGGAATCCCGTGGAAACCAGATGCCTTGGCAGCCTTCTAGGTATACTTGCAAAACGTGTGGCCATACAAACTCTCAAGTGGCCTTGTAGAATTCAAAGGGAATCCCGTGGAAGCCAGATACTTTCCCTTGTCGCACATGCACATCTCATGAAGCATCTCATGCTCAGTAAGTCTCCTTCAAAACTTTGCAAGGAATTAGGCGAAGGCATTTTTACTAATTTTCTGCGTAAGGTTGAAACTTGAGACCTTGACTAAGAAAAACTACTCTCTAATGTTGCACGATTTTTCTCCAGTAGCCTTGAACACGCATCAAATGATTTTTTTAATCTTTGCACGTCTTCTCAGATCGAATTAATTTTCATAAAGGACATGGCAATGGAATAAATTTTTTCCACTTTAGTCTCGGATCTCAGGGAGAAGGATCAACAGGCTTGACATTTCTACTGTTTAAGAAATGAAATAATTAGAATATTGTTGGTTGTGAACAAAACTTCACTTCTGTGCGTGGGCATTTATAATGCAGATGTTTGTTTTGAACAAAAAACCACTGCATTGGGCGTACAATGTACATTTATATTGCAGATCCGATATACAGTGACAATAGTCTCAAAAAAATAGAACCCACATCAGATCAGAGGATGCCAATAACAGTAGAGATCAGAACAGATCAAAGGATCGATATCATGTATGTGTTATAATAATATTTTAATTGTAAATTTTGGAAAATATTTTGGAATTTGACGATCAAAAGATAACATATTTTAAAATATTTTCGAAATCTGCAATCTACACCTGTTAAAAAAAACCACATAAAAAAATTCATACTCACAATCCTAAACAATCCCGGCATAAACTTCTTCAATAAGCCCAGTCAAACATAATTGCCACATGTCCTATATGTATTACACTCAAAGTAAAAAATCTAAAACAACAAACTGGAATTTTATGATTTAAAAGTTAATATGCTTATCTTCTAAGTCACTGGATTCGTCCTAAACCCCCCGCGAATCCGACACGATTCGGTCCGGATTCGTGTCCAAATCACAAGACACATCGTGTCCGAGGGCGTGTCGCGATTTTAGGACACCTGTCTGGTTTCCAGGACTTGCTAAGCTCAGTGAGGGAAAGAAAAGGGCGTGTTTGCTCATTAATATTTTCATTTGGCAAGTGATTTGTGCTGTTGCAGCAAGGAGTAGAGCATTTTGGCAGCTTCATGATCAAGTCTAGGCCCTAGTATTGATATGCTATTCATGGTAATGTTAAATTCTTAAAGTAAAAGGGACATTCTCCTAAATTCTTAAATTTTTAACATTACCATGAAATGACTCGGGATGTTTGAGAATGGTTCCGGCCTCATTGGATTTCATATGGAGAAAGTAGAATTTTAGATTTCATTCAAAATCCAGCAGACTTATCAGTTTTTCAAGATTTTAGGATTGGGGGATTGCAATGTTTCCATTGAATTTTTTCATGTATTAGGGTATGGAACTCGTATTTAATCAAGAGCACCAAACCAAGAGCTTCTGAATATGTCGCTCCTACTCCCCGCTTTCGCTCCCGCTCCCAAGTAACACCGTTCCTAATGATATGGGTTTGGACACCACTGTTGAGTTGGCATTGGCCAACATGGATCTCAATGATCCAATGCTAGAGCCTGTTAGATTTGATGACTTGAAGGGGTCAACCACCATACCAACAGATGTAGAGGCGACTATGGATACAGGGGAGGAGGATGCAGAGGAGAGCACTGGGGACCATGATGATGGGGACAGTGATGCTGATTGATGCCTTGAGGCTTGTATACCTGTAGTTGTTTTATATTTTCTATTTCTATTTGCCATTGGCATTGCACCAACACTACCTATGTAACACATTTTGATTTGATGAGTTAATGAGAAAACTACAATTGTCAGTGTGTTTATCTTCCTATCTTGTAGTTGTAAGTTGTCTTTCAGTTATGAATTATGAATCATGATTTAAATTTTTAATAGAATGTGACCAGTACCACTGACATGTATTTGAATTTTGTATGTACTCTGCATGCTAATAGCTATAGATGACGATCTATGTTTGAAATCAATAAATTTGTATCATTAATTAAAATTTGTGTAAGAAATATGATAATATCTAATTTTTAATATATATATATATATAAAATAATATATAAAGTGTCATGTTCCAGGGGTCAACGTGTCCGAATCCAACACCACGAATCTCGAATCCTACGTGTCCCGAATCCTCGAATCCCCGGGTCAGGTGACTTAGAAGAAAACAAAGTTTTCCACAAACCAATTAACTCTTCTAAAAAAATTCAACAATTCCAATTTAATAATCCTATTGGCCTCTCTTTGTACCTTTTGGGACAATTGCTAGTCTACTCATTATTAAAAAACAAATTTTTATGAGCATGTTGTGTTTATTTATTTTGTCATGCAAATGCAATTTCATTTTTTAAGTGTTTTGTTTTATTTTGGATTTACATGGTTATGTGGATTGTAAATTTTGGATTTGTATGGCTATGTGGATTATAAATTTTGGGAATATTCTGGAAGTATTTTATTTTATTTTGGGTTTATACAGCTATGTGGATTGTAAATTTTGGAAATATTCTGGAATCTCTTAAGATTTAGACTGTCAAAAAAATTTAGGAAATTATAAAATATTCCTGAAATCTACAATCTATATAAGTTTAGCCAATAAAAATCTAGATCCAATTGCGATACCTTTTATAAGTTTTAGCCGATAAAAATCTAGATCTAATTGCGATACCTTTTACAGGTTTTATGATACCAGTTGAGGTGCTGAGGATGTTGGAAGACGATGCCAAGAAGGCTACAGAGAAGCTTATGGCCAAAGCAACGGAAATATGCAAAGCCAAATCTGTAAGGTCCACTAATATTGTACAATGGCATGAAGGAATTTGGTGTGAATTAGATTGGAGGGTTGATTCCATATTTAAAATAGTTTGATGTTCAGTTAAATTGTAATATTGAAAGCTTTTTTCCTAGATGCCTGTATTGAATCCCTTCAATAGAAGTTGCACCGGGATCCTCACTGTGGTATGGTGTGGGAATCCAAGATGGAGGATGTATCTCTTGAATTCATACAAATTGTTTATGATTAATATATCAAATATCGGAATTCAGGAGATGTAACTTTGAGCTTTGCATATTCCTTAATTGAGGGTTGAGATGATCAAGTCTATTATCAAAAAATAATTAATGTGCATTTTAGAAGTAAGTGTGGAATAACCCAGCCACAGTGAAAATGTGAATGCTTTGATGTGTTTCAAGTCAAAATGAAAAAACTATCTTCAAGTAAGTTTAAATTAGGTGTTATTTAGTTATTATAATTTTTGGAGTTTTTGCTAAGAATCAGTAGAAATAATTTTTGGTGAAATAATAATTTTTGTTGTTTAGAATGTATTTTTAATTACATATATGAATTTAGCACTTATAAAGCAGCTCATGAGTTTCATCCTATCATGTAAATTCTGAAATATTAGTACACTCTTGTTAAGAAAATATCACAATATTACAGCACAGCCTTACAACTGATCACAACAGTGGCATTTTGCAATTTTCCCTCCTTTTCTTCTGTGGTTTCATAGTGGAAAATCTCATATATTTATCATGTCACTGTCTCAGTTGACTCCGAAGACGTTGGTCCAACATGGAGATGCCAGGGAGGTCATATGCAATGCTGTCAAAAAGTATAATCCTGACATGTTGGTGCTGGGCAGTCGTGGATTCGGACCTCTTAAGAGGTATTGTTTAATGAAGTTTCCCCCTATCTGCAGCTCTAAGAAGGTTTTTTTATAAAACAAGATTTGTTAGTGATATGCTTGATTTACTAATGATTCATGTCATTGTTTCAGGGAACTGGCCGTTCTCTTTTCAGGTTTCTATTGGGTTTTTATTTTGTAAGGTCTAACATAGGATATTGGATTCTGCAGGGCTTTTCTTGGCAGTGTGAGTGACTATTGTGCCCACCATGTAGGGTGCCCTGTTGTTGTGGTGAAGCCCCAGGAGAGCACGGTTCATTGATTTGCATTAACGTAATGCCATCAATCTGCTCTCAATCATCTTATGCTTATGCTTGGTGGCCTTTATGTGTGATATGAAAAAGAAGATACTACACCTAATTGAAACATTTCAAAACATGGTCTAGGGATATGAGTATTCACTTATACTCACAATACCTGTTGGTAGTTTTCACTATTTTTTAAGCATTCAAAATAGACTATGTCTTATCTATGGTTCATTCACAATAAGATCAGACAGAAGTTACAGAGTATCAAAGTTGGCAGTAATTCCTACCCTCCAGCTTTTCAGAGAAAAGTTGATGTTAATTTTTCTGAGAAGCAAAATCTTTGAAGCTCTTTGTATTTAATCATTCAAACTGTTTTGTCTCTACTATGGGCTAACATCTTTACTCTAACAATCCAAACTAATTTGCCTTTATCCTGTTTTAGCCATTTCTGAGCAAATCTGAGTTCCATAGCTTCCATCTTCCGAGGACTGCCCTTAAAAAATAGTAATAGAAAAAGCATGCCCTGAAAGAAAAATCTCAGGGTCTGCCTATGGCTTGGAGGCTGTAGACATCTAAAGCATGCAGGAGTTCAGGTCACACATGCTCAGGACAAAACATAAGATCAGAAAAAGATCAAACTCGGATATAGTTTTCTTATTTAAGAAATATATTAAGTCTCTATGCTGAGATGGTCTCTAGAATCCTTGACTAAGCCAAGGTGGAAAAGTCAATTCATTGATGGGAGAAAATAAATTCATATCAACTTCGTAATGAAGCCTAGAACTGCACTAAACCCAAAAGATTTTGAGCAGAAATAATTTGTGAAGTATTTAATTTTAATAAAATAAGAGACGAATAGTGTTGTATTATTATTATTATTATTATTTAGGTTTATATTACATATCTTAAATGAATGTTAATCTTATTTTAACTCTATATTTATAATTAAAAGTAAATATATTTATTACGTTATATTTAAATTATGAAAATAAAAATAAATTTCAAAACTATTTATCAAATTATTTAATTACAAAAATAATTTGATTATAAATAAATTAAAAATTAATAATAACTATTACTACAATAAAATATTTATTTTTAAAAATGGTAGAGATTATTATTAGTCTCATGATAAATTAATCATATTATTAATTGAATTTGTTCCAATTTAATTTCATAATAATTAATAATAGAAATTAACTCTTGTGTTTGTTATGTCTTCATGGATGTGTAGGATGATTCCTTTCATTGTAGAATGATTATGTTCTGGTGACAATAAGGTTTAATTGTAGCGTTTCTTGATATCTCATTAAATTTTCTATATAATGGATGGTTGGCAATAATTATAGGTTTGTTGGCTACTTTACTATGACGGGCATCTCTCCCTGGGTGATGTTTTGTTTATTGTTGTTTCAAATAACAAGCCCATGTCTGTTTGTTGGCTCTAGGAGTCTTGTTCTCGAGCTTGATGAGGGCATCAAATACTATAAATTGGCTTGTGAAGAACTGACCTTTCCCTCTTCCATTATTGCCTCAATGACTTCCATTTTTTAGTTTAGGTTTGTTTGTTGTCTTTAATTTTCTTGTTATTTTGTTTCATTTTTTGTTAAGTTAGTCTACTTGCAACATACAAGTCAGCGTAATTTATGCTCCTCTTTATGTGTGTTGTTGTTTCAACCTATTGTACTTTTTTTTGTTTTCTTCTTTTCATTTGGTGGGCATTTGCCCAAATTGCATGCTTATTGGCCCTTAAGGGGTGTTAAGCTACATCATGTTGTCAAAAATTTAGCCATCCTTGTAGATTTTATATAGTTAGTCGCTAGGAATCTTAATGTTGTGGTAACCTGCGGTCACATTCACTGTGTGTGCTTATTCAAAGTGTGTATTAACTATTTTTTTAATGTTTCATTTACTTCTTGGTATGGTGAGTGGTTGGCGATAATTAGTTCTATTTCCTAGTTTCTTATTAAGGGAATCTTTATGTTCTATTTCTTGTGTCTAGGTGTACATATTGATATGGACATTGAGGTGTTGGTGGGTGTTGTAAACTAGCTTATGACTCAATTGAGTCTGGTTATGTTTTGTTAGTTGTTAAGGTAGGCTACAAGTGCATGCATGCAAGTGTTGTTTTGATTTTTTTTTTTCATTTTCCATTTCACTTGTCATGTTTATTCAACTCATTGTTGTCTCATTTTTTGGATTGATGGTCATTTGACTAATTTCTTGCATTTTGGATTTGATAAGTTTGTTATGTCATGGGCTTGAGATTATGGAGGCACAAACTTTTGTTTGACACCAGGCATGGTGTTGAAGAATTTAATGTTTAACTAGCTTGGATGTTATTTTTCGCATTGTGGCAGTTTACTTCATTCTATGGTAGGCCCATTGCTCTTTCTTTTATTTTCTAAGATATCATGGTTCTTTTAAGTGCATGAGGGTAATAGTTTAGTGGCAAATGGTTATAGTGATTGCCTTGTGCTTATGGTTTGTATCGGGTACTTGGGTTTTAGTTAGTTTGTTGTTTGATACTATTAGTGGTTACTAAACTAGTTCATTGTCAAGATTGCAGTTTGTTCATTGATTTAATTTTTTTAGGGATGACAATCTACATGTCTATATATGTTTCCTTGACTTTTTATTGTGAATTTCCTTTTCCATTTCCAAATTTTATCTTCTTACCTTGCTTGTTTGGTTTATTTCTTGTTGTGATGGCACTAAGATGCTTGAAGACAAGGTTTTGAGGCTCATAGAAAGCCCATGTTGTTATAGTTGAATATCCATGTGCTGTGTGTTTTTCTTTAATTATATCCATTATACCCATGGGTTGTTTCATTTAAAAGGAATATAGGAGTTCAACACATACGAATGATCTCATTAAGAATGTTTACTTAATCACTTTTTATCATGTTTCATTTCTTTCCAACATCCCTTTGGTTGTTAACATCATATTTGTTGTGAGTACTTAAGTTAGTTCATTGTAATGTTGTGAGTCAACTTGTTTAACATGAGTATACAATTAGCTTGTAACAACTTAACCATTGAAATATCTATGTAATAGATAAAATTTTGAATATCTAAAAAATGAAAAGAAAGGGCAAGTGCAAGAAAATTGATGGCATTGTTGTGAATTGATGTTTTTGAAGATGATAAGAATAGTACACAGCCACTTTTTCACAATCATGAAGTGATTATGTATGGATTTTTATACACAATTTGTCCAACTAGAACTAGTTTTCCATTTTTTTAATCATTTTCTAGCCACACATTCATGCTTACCTATAGCCATGATAGCCTTGTAGTTGTCATTTATATTCTTAAGACCCACTTTGTTGAAATTTTTTTACCTTGCAGTTGTCATCATATTTTTTGAAGCTTTGGAGAAAAAAAAAAAGGAAAATAAATTATTTCATTTTGGTTGCCTGTAGCCTAATGTAAAATCAAATCATGTGTATAGCGTGTTGTGCACATTGTGGATTTTATTTTGGCTTCTTTATGTAATTATTATTGTTACGAATGTAATGGACACCCTAAAGGAGAACTTTTAATAGTATTCTAAGATGCATTTGTTATCTTCTTCATGTCATTGTTTAGACATGGTTCATCATAGTATTCTTGATTTTCCAATTTAGAGTAATTTGATAGCTAATTTCCCTATGTCGTCTATATGTTGTGGCTTTCTTTAAGAAAACATTTCTTGAGGTTGAATAGTAAAAATGCAAAGTTTTTTATTTTGTATGGTTTCCAATTTTTCTTAAGTGCATTTATGTTGTTCTTTGATATATTTGAATTATGTTCTAAGTGCTAACTCCCTCACCCTTTCCCTCAATTTTTCATTATCTTATTGTTGATATATTTTTGTCTTTGTTCCTTGAAGTCATGGTCTCCTTGAAACCTTTTGCGAGATTGTTAGAGGTTCAAAACAAAATTTTGACAAAGTCTCAAATGGTTTAAAGTAGCTTATAATATACAATCATTTGATAAAGAGACAACTTTGTTATCTAGTTTTATTCATCAATGGCCAAATTCAATTGTTCATATAGAACCTATATATTATATTCTACCGTTTTCTATGAAAAAATCTCTTGAGATTGAATGGAAAAATTGTAATTGATTTATTTATGTTCCTAAAATCTATGGTCTCTTTAAAACACATGCAAAATAATTAAATATTCAAATTGAGCGTTGTTAAAGTCTTGAATGGTTAATAAGTTTGCAATATGGAATCATTTTATAGTGTGGAAGCTTTCATTCTCTATATTCATTCCTCTAAGGGCCAAGTTCAATCATTCATATGACACATTTATATGAGATATACATAGCAGTAACTCATAGTCAACAAATATTATTATTCTTTGAATACGTGATACATAGGTTGACTATGTTTTCGATCACTATTGTTGAGATCTTTGATTTTTGTTCCTAGTATGTCTACTTCAGCTAGTATGAATAACATATCTCCTTTAATGGTATTTATGCCTTCTTTCATCCTCAATTTGCATCCATTAATATAATCTTAAATATTCCGATTTGCAGATGGATCTCTTTTGGCTCATTTGCCTTATTTCCGAAACTCCATTTAGTTGATCATGCTAAGGTTTGTTGTTAGTAATGTGTAAATCCATTGATATAAGATATGTATGTAAATATACTTACATATTTGGTCTATAAATGTTGGTGATGTTCATAATACCATTGTATGTTTATTATTGAATACAATCATATTCACACTTGTAATGAAGTGATATGGATTGTGATAGACATCGAGTACCATAGAAAATGCCACTTTGTATATATGTAGAAGAAAAGCCAAATGTGATTAATATACTTATAATAACTTGTTATATCCATAACCTTGTACACACACTTGTTATCCTTGATAAATTTGTGATGTTTAGGGAAACACATACAACATTGCGTTTTGTTATTATAATGCATGATATAAAGTGTTATGATATATCTTAATCATTTGATATTGTTTGTTTATGTGCTAAACTAGGGTTGGCGATCCCACGCCATTTTGGAGATGAAGCATGATTACTCATCAACAATAGAGTACTTTCAAACTTTGTTGTTTTGTATTTATATGTGAAACTGCTAATCTCCCTGAAATTGGATATCAATTATGCAAAAATTTTGGGATTCGAAGTTAATTCTTGAAGAAGTCTCAATTCATTTCAAACTTTTCATTTTCTGCATTTATTTTTTTCCAAGAAAAAGGCCATTCCTTCCTTTATTTTAAGAAGAAACATTGAAATTACCTTTAATAATGTGTCTGTGGACATTGAAACTAGAAGAAAGAAATGCTACAACAAAATCATTCTTAAACAAAACAAGTCCAAAAATTAAGTTCTCTCAAAAGTTCAAAACTATGATAGTTAAACAAATTTTTAACAAAGAAACTAAAAGGTATGTAGGCCATCTCTAACTAATTAAAAATGTATCAAATGGGAGTGCAAAGTTTCCACTTATCATAACAATGCATTAGTTAGAAAAAGAATTTCCTTATCATATATCAGATACAGATCAAGCTCCCTAATTTTGGTGATCTTGAAATATATGGTTGAAATAAAATCAACCTAATTCACATAGATTCTCTTTGACCCCTTGAAGAGATGTTGAACCCCTTACTTAGTTGTTGAGAATTCCTAAAGACCAATTTGATCAACTAAAAATCCCAAAGTATTTGAAGGTTTCTACAACCTCTTTCCCCTACTAGTGATGCCAATAACATAACAACCTTTACCTCGACAACACTAATGGATCCATACCCAAGACCGTAGGAGAAAGAGAGTAAATTTTGACTAGAAAGATGTAATATGGAACCAACCTTACAATTGCAAAGATTCCCCTCAAACACACTATCAATAAAATCCCATAGCATGGACTCATCAATAGATAGCAGAACAATGTTCCTATGCTTCTTAGCTACAATATCCTTACAAAAAACCTCAAAGGAATATTTGATTTAAAAAAACACTTGAAGATGGGGCATCAACTTATCTTTAAACAAAATGTTATGCCTCAAGGTCCAAGTGGCCCAACACAATAGGAAAGGTATAACTTCAAAAGCATATGATCTCTATTATCCCACCAAAGCTTTAGTATTTATGCCAAATATTCTCCCTCTCCAACTACGAATCCTCATAATAAGGGAAATGGTTGAATCCTAGACTTGAATCACAAAGTGGTTGTTAACAAACATGTTTTAAATGAAATCCAAAGCGCATATACATAGAATTCACCTACTTATACCCTTAAAGGAATGTTTAATAAAGTTATATCAAGTTAGAATGTGATTTTAAACAACCATCCATAGAAACAATTGGCACTTTAGTGGGGGATTAACCTTTCAATCCTTCTCCCACTACCAATTCATATATTGATCCATTTACAAGGAGAATATTGCTCAATAACCAATTTTCATCATGTAGAACCCCCAAACAAGGTTTTTATCCCACATTGAAATGTCCTCCTATCATCTAAATACAATGTAACTTGAAGACAAGACTTGAGAAAAACCTTCTCACTTGATTGTTGTTGTGTTCACTAGACTTAGGTCCCTCAAAGTCAACCAAACATCACCCTAGATACCAACTCTTTCACCTTATTTCACATCAACTACAGAAAACGTGTTAATAACATGAAGGGAATTCTAGAGATTCACAAATAAACTACAAGTATTTCACCCTCCATAAATTGAATTGTGACTCCTAAAAAAATAATTCTACCATTAATAAATTTCCAAGTGAGTTGTTATTCAACCAAGCATAAAACTTGGACCAATTATTTCCAAATGATAGATGCATTTTTGAATGATTTTCTTAGACTACAAATCCACTCATAATACAAA
Source organism: Pinus taeda (assembly GCA_000404065.3). Taxonomy (NCBI): domain Eukaryota; kingdom Viridiplantae; phylum Streptophyta; class Pinopsida; order Pinales; family Pinaceae; genus Pinus; species Pinus taeda. Next base: position 28,877 of record APFE031676300.1, on the reverse strand, counting down.
AGTGAATAAATATATGTTTTAAGTTAAAGATCTCACAAAATACCCTGCTTAGAAATGAACTTCCACAAGCATTTAGTTGCAAGGGCCTTTGGAAAAAGTAAACTTTATTAGGGCCCAACCTCCTTTCCTCTTGGGCTTGGCTAATCTCTCCTACCATACCATAGGAATATATTATTTTTCATGCATATCATTCCATATAAAATTGAAGAAAATTTTCCTAAACTTATGCAAAATATCTTAAGGAATGGAATCTCGAGACTATTAATTGCGAATAAATAAGAATTGCTTCTAACACGTCTTTAAACTTGGGTAAGTGTTCCTCCTAATGATAGACATATTGTGTACCAAGATTTCACTTTGTTTTTAATACTTTTACACAACCAAATTCAATCCTTGATTCTAAACTCATTTTGTTTTAGATTTAATCAAACTTGTATTTAAAACTCCTTGAAAATCCCCTGTCTAAAATCAAAGGAGAGGTAAGATGGCTCTATCTTAACATTGAATAATGTCGTGAAACAAAATTCAAGATTTCAACTAATTAACCTCCATATCTTTACATCACAATACATATTTAGGGCTTGATGAATTTATTCAACAACTCTCAAGGACCCATTCATGAATAACAACACATCATCCACAAATGAAATGTGGAACAGAGAGATAAGGACTTCTAATCTGACACCATTCAATTTTACAACCCCTCTTTTACAAATGAGACATTTCATCAAACCTTTAGAAACCTCTTGAAAAATTAAAGGGGATAATCAGCATCCTTTTTCTAGTCCTCTGAAATGATAGAAAAAAATGAAGTAGAACCACTCATTAGTAATGAGAATGATATAGAGGAAAAGAAATATTCCACTTAATTTACAAAATCACAAGAGAAACATGTTAGCTACCTAAATCTACCTCAGGCTAAGAAAGGCAAGATCTAGGGTAACAACAAACCACGCTTAACCTGGTAGCTAGCCTTACCAGGTCAGGGGAGGGCTCTCTCCTTGTCAATCTCAAGAAAATATATTAAATGAAGCTTGAGATGACTGATGTAAAGACTAATTTTAGGCTAGGTATATGCTTAGAGGAGTTTCATTGAATTTTATGATGGTTTGCTGGCTCAAATGTGAAAGGCAGATTTGGGTCCAGGGATTTGGACTCAATTTTGCAGAGGTTTCTATGGGGCGAGGTAGGAAAATGCTTGAGTACTTTAAATTAAATGAGATGGAGGGTCTTAGGACTGGTGAGGAGTTGGAGAGGGCATGAGAGTCTTAGGGATCCTCTTCAAACAGTAGAAAACATAAATAACCAAACAAACCCTAGGTAGAGCACTGTAATTTCAATGATTTCTACCTTTATCCTTTATTCATTTAGTTCAGCTGAAAAAGAGAGAAAATGGCATACATAAACACATGTAAAACTAGAATTACAAAATAAGAAACAATACCAAATCAACTTGCCACAAGAATCCCATAAAATGCTGCAAACCCTAGTCTATTCCTTTGCCAAACTACAGAGATGAATGTACAATGCTACTCAAAGCTTTCACAAAATTCCAACCTTTGCCAATGACTGAAAAACTACTAGATATAGGCAACAAACAACTCATCCTAGCCTTTAGTGGTTGAGTTCATAAGTTTAGTAGTTGTTTCAACAAGATCTAAACTGAGAACTAAAAAGTAGGCAGTGGAACAACTTGCCTCTAAAAACTAGGAAACTCATTCATTCAGTTGCAAACTACTTTTTCATGATGAATCTACCTCCATGAGTGAAATTTTAGCATATTTACATCAAAATATATCAATTCACATAAAATTACATCATGAGTTTGACTATTAGAAAGATAAAAGTCAAACTGAGAGGAAACTAGGCGAAAAACAAAGTTTTTTGGCCAAAATGACAAAATTTCATCCTGTGCGCCGCGCTCAAGTCCCTATGCGCCGCACTACTTTGGAGCTGATTTTGGAGGCCTTCCCATGCACAAAATTTTTTCCAAGTGGGCTTGTTGGAAAGGTCTTCCTGTCTACTTTCCAGAACAAGTGGAATTTATGAATTTGGTCTCCATTTGGCCCTCCACAAATGATTTCGCCCAACACTGCTTCCTGTGTGGCCAAAAAGGGGCAGAAAGGTCATTTTTGAGGTGTTTTGACCCTTTTGGAAGCTCAAAACTTGTTAAAATTTCTTGGCCATGTGAGGGCATTCATATTCTTCCATGAGGAATCCAAAAATGTTGAGTCTTCCTCAAAAGGAGGTCCCTCGCAAAAGCGCGTGTCAGGTGGCATGGCACACCAAGTAGAAAAACCTATTTTTTAGTCCAAAAATTCAAAATTTGCAAAAATTTTCCCAAATTTCTTGAAATTTGGGCTGAGTGTCCTTCATCAAGTGCTGTGTTGAGCTAAGGATGCCTCAGCCAAGATTTAGAGTCTATATTGCTTTTTTTCTCTTCCTCAATGCTTTTTTCAACTTGACCTTCAAAATCCTGATTCTTGCTTTGCACACCTTGTTTCTCGCCAAGTAGTGGTAGGCCATGTGCCTCAACATATTTTTCTCTTTGTTTCCCTTCTCCAACATCTTTTCCAAGTGCATATTTTCCCTCTCAAGTCAAGACTCCTTGTCATTCTCTATCTTTTGTTCAATGGAAGTCAAAGTGACATGGTCCTCTTCGTCGTTTTGCTTCTTCAGTTTCAACATTTCTAGCTCCATTAGGCTTTGCTTATCCTCCAACTATTTGTTTTCTTTCTTGTTTGTCATCTATATCATCCTTGTGCATCTTTTTCTCTTTTCCTTTGCTTTGCTACTTATGTTTGTCCATAGAACTATCATTAGTTAACAATCATCGCACTTATAAACAACCTATGGCGCTCCATGCCTCCCCTGTTTCAAACTAACTCTCCATGTTTCATGCATCATATTCCTCATTTAATTCAAATCCTTCCAACGTGTTATGCATGCAATATTTAAACTTTAAATGTTTCCTGTTAACCACTGTTTCTATACCATAATCGACGCATAAAAATCTGTTAATCTATCCATAAGTGCTGTCAACTTGGAGTTATCGCGGGTTTACAGTGTTACTTGTCTGTCAAATGAGCGCGTGGAATGCAACTGAGCACTTCAAATCCCTCTTTCTTCGGCTAATTAAACTGATGGCAATGTAGAAAATCCGTTAGTTTGATGTCAATCATTCATAACATATCACAGTCGCCGAGCGAAATAAGCTCCATTCTTACCTTGCTAGATCCAGAAATCAGCTTTCTCTGCGCATTAAACTCGGATTCCTTCTTTAAAATCGCTTCAACTCATTCCACTTCCTTTTTACTGTGCTGCGGATTCAACATTATCTCTCTGAGCTTATGGCAATGAAGATTGTGGTTTAAACAGCGCAGGGGAGGTCGGTTTATGACTGTTTCATGGTTGTACCACGCCTCTCATCCATTGGTATTTTCATGCGTGGTTTACATGGCCGTCCTCTTTGACCAGTCGCCCGACTGTGTCATGAGGATGGCCGAATTATTGTTGCATACGCATGACTTTTCCACCGTTACATTCTCCAATGGCCATAGGTTGCCATGACACCATGTCAAACCGTACCTGTGTGCTGGCCTGTGGTGTGTATGGTTTAACATTTTATTCATTGCTGCAACATTTGTTGATTATGGCCACCATCGTGCGCCTACAGTACAATGATAAATACTATTCATTACCTGGCCGCCGCAATACTCATATTATCATATGGTTTGTTGCAAGTGTTTCGTTTTTTCACCCTTTGCGTATAACATATGTGCCACACACTTATATACCTTTACCTTGTCACATTCCATATGTTATGCGCCCTAAGATTATATGCATGCTCCTTAAGTTATATGCACATTGGGTTTCATTTCTTATATCCTATGCGCCTTTGTTATATATATTACTCCCTTATAACCTTTGCGTGTTATATCACAACTTTAGCGCATTAAACTTTGCATACCATAATGTTTAGCGCGTGCATGTTTTTAAACTATGGTATATGTTGTATAACAAATAACTTGTTTTTGGTTTCCATATAGCGCTTAGGATTGATTTTAACTTGCATACCATAGCTTTATAATTTTAAAATTACCATTTGGGTCATGTTTAAAATTATTTCCTCCACTAATGCTTTGAGTTTATGTGCAGGTGAAAAGAGTTTTCCTAGTTTGGTCTGTTTGCTTCTAAAGAAAAATACCCAGGGTTATAAGAATATGTAGAGGGAATGTATATGAATGAAATGGAATATATAGGGAATATGGGATATGTATAAGGAATGTATGAATGTTAATGAATATCCTCAGGTACTAACTTCAATTAGATCAAAGACTAAAAATTTCTAAAAAAATTTTGAATTTCAAGCACAAAATGACTATGAATATACTCCCTTGGATGATGTCTGTACAGGTGGAATGGAATCAAAATGTTGTAGATGGATGAAAAGTAGACTTTTATTGTTGCACCTTGTTCGCCATGCTCCACTTCTTAAATTGTTCAGGTCCCTCTGTAGTAATGTCTCAGCTCAGGTCCCTCTGCAATGCTTATGAAATGTTGTGTTACCCTTGAAAGGTTTCCTCAGGTTCTGCTGCAACAAGTTCTTGCTTCAGGTCCCTATGTGGACAATACAATACCTCAGCTTCTTCAGCTAAAAGCCTAATACTCTCCCTTGTTGAAGGTTTGACTTGTCCCCAAGTCAATTGTGGAGAGTCCCTGCATTGAAATTGTGTGAGTCAGTAGAACAAGAATATAGAATTCATAGAGTCCAGGTTACCCTGGTTTTCCCCTATGAATTCGTGCTTGCATGGTGCCAGTTGCCTGGTTTTCACCAGCAAACAAATTATTTTTTATGTTTTGTTTCTTTTTGTTGTTTTTTCCTCCTTTTTATATACACTTTTCTCTTTTTTTCTTTTTTTGAATATTTATGTTTTATTCATTTTCCAAACTGGAAGATGGTTGAGCCATAATTTCCAGTCCTGTTTCTTCTACCAGTTGTTTCATGAATGCATCTTTACTGATAGGCCTATTATAAACTTTCAGCCTATGTCCATTTACGATAAATGAGGTGGGGTCCTGGTCAATTGTCTTGATCTTTACTGCTCCATTGTCAAAGAGTTCTTCAATTTCATACGGACCGAGCCAGTGTGTCGTAAAATTTTCTTTGAAGTCTTTGAATTTGGAGTCAAAAAGTAAGGCCCAGTCGCCCTTGTGAAATGTCTTTGTCTTGATGTATCTGTTGTGCCACTTCATTCTTTGTTGTTTCATCAATGTAGTATGTTCTATAGCTTGTTGACGATGCTCATCCAATTGATTCAATTCCATGATCCTTTGTTGTTGTGCTTCAGTCAAGTCCATTCCCAATTCAGTTGCTAGTCTATATGTTTTTATCTGAAATTCGATAGGCAATAAGGCTTCTTTCCCATAGACCAACTGGTATGGACTAAAACCAGTTGTGTGTTTCCATGTGATT